>JAMXBB010000001.1:97392060-97415383 GCA_024138015.1 Lumnitzera littorea | reverse complement strand
CCCCCCCCCCCCCCCCCCCCACAACCAAATTTCTCAATCTCTCTTTTCTTCTCATTATGTTGGTCAGTCATTTACTTCGATAGCAACGAATTTCCGATCACTATTCTAAGCTATTCCAGTAAAGTTATTTATTGATAATTATTTCGGGTTTTGTAAAACAAAGAGTAATTTCCTATTTATTTGTTCTCTAGTAGGTCTACTATTCGGCGACAATTTCGTATTTATCAGGTACCCTTGTCTCAGCTATTTATCCCATGAGTCAACTCATCACCTTTTTAGTATTATGTACAAATCATATTACTTTTAGTTTCCTTTATTATTGTAAAAAGTAATTATTTTGCTAGTAAATAGATTTCTATTATAACTTATGCTACATGTTATATTGTACTATTATTTTATATAAAAGTTTTCTATTATAAATTATGATACGTATTGTATTATATGTGTGTGTATGTGTGTGTGTGTATATATATATATGGAGTTGAGTTAGTATTTTCTGTTGAATGTAGAGTTATGTTGATACTTGTGTCATATATGTACTATATTAATTATTGGTTTATCTTACGGTGATTCCATTCTTTTAAGTTATACCTTAAAATTATTATTGAAAATATTATTATTAAATTATTTCTATTTCGATTATTATTATTATTGTTATTATTATTTAATATATGCTACTAATAGTGTAGTATGTTCGTTTCAACTTTCAATTACTAAATGCTTTTCTTTTATATATTTATATGAATTTTAGTGTTATTTAATAATATACGTATTCTATTTATTATATTGGTTAGTAAGCCATATATTTTATCATTCCCGTTACTTGTTTACCTTATTATTTCTCTTCCATATAATATAACATTACAATCTGAGTATATAAATATTATTATATATATAAATATGTTAACCTTTTACTCTATTATATATATTATATTATCTCCAATACCTATTTGGACTAATGAATTGGTTCGATTAATTTTACTAAAACATTTGAATTGATAAGTTTATATACTAACAAGTAACAGATTAATAAATATACATAAGTAACTTTTAAGTAGAACTTGGCTATCCATTATCTGAAAGCTAGTGTATACACTTGTTCTTAATTTCAGATAGATTCGCACTAGGTGTCTAGTTCCTTCCTTATTGAGTGCTTTGGATTGTTTCGTACTAGACTTGTAAGTTTGGAGTTTTTATTAGCTATTGTAGAGAGATCTCAAGTATGTGATGCTTAGTTGTTGCTTGTGCTTGTTAGGATTTAAAAATAAAACTGGACTAAGTTATATTCGACCTAATTTATTTATGTTTGGTAGGTATAAATTACTTTACACTTTTTAGGCTTATTTATCAATGAATTGATCATAATTATGTTTGTTTCTTAAGTTCTTAATACTTAATTGTGTAATCTATCAATTTTATATGATTCAAGAGCAAAGAGATGAAATTCTACAAGAAAAATGAGATTCAGATCTATCATGCCTATGATAGAGGATGTGATCAAAGAAGATTTGAAAGCCCAACATTGGTTACGCCTTCAATCACTAGTGTAACCAAGAGTGAAGTTGTTATCCATCTGTTAATCATGGTTGTGATAGCACATCAGGAGGGTGATCACTCCCTCTAGCATGAGTACAAGGAGGTGAAATGTTTGCAACAAGATGATCATGTACTACATCACAGCTGTAGCAGGTGAAGATGATTCTTTTCACGACACAATCACACCCTCAATCACAAGAGTGATGGGAGTAGACATGATTATTCCTATTTAACTTTTTCACACAAACCAATGTGTTTAATGAGTTTAAATACTAGGAGGTGTCTTGAAATGGTATATTTCAAACCTTTTGACGAGAAGAATATAAATACACTTGCGATTTTCAAACATCAGATTACATGACATCAACTCAAATAAGATTCATTAAATTAGCCATCTTAGACCTTTTGACTCTAGACATTAACCACAAACAAATCTGTTCACCCAAGTTATACCCATCGTATGTTTTTACATTTTCATTACATTCTTTAAGTATTGTACAATACTTTTCCTAGAATTACTCGAGAAAGACAATGGGAATTCATTGTTCATACGTTGTAAAGATTTCTACAGTGGATTTGAAAAGGGGTTTTACTCTTCTACTGATCTTATGTTGTATTTCTTATTATTTATTAGTTTTGTTGATATGTAATATAAGACTTGCTACATCAACTTAGCATGAATAAGTGCGTGAATTAGTGACTTGCTGATTTTTTGTTGTTTTCGATGAATTGAACTTAATAAATCTAAGTATAGTACTGTACACTACATTAACTTAGAACAAATTTCAATAAAATATGTTGAGAAACAATTATATTGAATAGATTTAATTCTATTGAATAGCTTAATCCTAATAATAGAGATATTATTAAGAAAGTTGCTACATCCTTAAGAAAGTTGGTAAATTATCATGATGTTAATACGATCCTAATTAGCTATTAATTTAGAAGAGATTCTAATAAACATAATTAAGATTATAAGTAAGTAATTTTGAGAGGAATGCTTATAAATTAGTAATTCCCTACAAATAACAATTGTTAAGATACAACTTAACGATGACATTATGCTATGTGATGAAGTAAGTCTACATGTTAAGTATGGAATTGTTAATCGTCTTTTCTAGTCATTGTGTTATATGAAATTATTTGTGGGTTAGTGTAGTTTAATTAGTAAATTAGATGTTTTAGTATTTAATCACTTAATAAATTGGGTTACTAGATAATGGGAAGATTAATTAATACTAATGTTTATATCCATTCCCAGTAGAGACAACATTATACTCATTCGTACTAGTAAACAATAGGTACACTTACATGTTAAACCGAGTTAAGGATAGAACATAGGTTAATAAATTTTAAGACTTGGTAGCTCTAAGAAGAGGTGATCACTATTTGTGCTTGACCTACTTACTATAAGGACCCACATTGGCAGATCCCTAGGAGAGCAATTGCTTATCATATGTGAAGATTCTTTAATGAACTCATATACAGGACGACATAACTAGAATATTAGGTTTCTAAACTCTAAACTCTAAGCATAAAGGATTTAAAGGAATATTTATATTATATCTACTTATGTATATGGATAAAGATCATGGTATGGTAGGGTTATGAGTACCTTTTTATTGATTGCTAACCTAAATTAAAGATAATTAAACTATTGTATGTTTATATTCTACTACCATTGCATTACATGGATGTAAATGTTTTGGGTGTAGCATTTATGTGTATTTGTGCATCCATATTAGACTTCGACTAATTCTTTTTTTTTTTTTTTTTACAGTTGCAGGTTGATTTATCATGTTGCTATTTGTAACAAGTATAAAAATCTTTTTTTTTTTTTTGTTAAGAAGAGAGACAAATAGTTTTGTATTATATTGAAGAGGTTGCTAAATTGTAGGAATATGGAGCTGTTATTGAGTGGAACCATTAACAAGTTTTGTTGATTTAAAGTTAAAAATCTTTTATGTATAATTTATGGTTTGAATGACTTAAGTATAAATCATTTTTGAATTGTTATAATTGGAGAATTAATTTTTTAATCAAGTGATTTTAGAGAATGTAATTGGTTTAGAGCCTTAATATGTTCCTGATTAGCAAGGGCACATGATGAGTTATGGCACTCTTGAGTTCCAAAGCGTTACAAAACCACCTAGAAAGTCAATAAGCTATCGGTTCATTACTGCACAAGGTAAGATCTTAAAATCCTCACTTGTTCTTGTTTTTTCGTATTTTCTTTGTGTTTTTTAGGCATTTTGTATATTAAATAATTGAGAAATCATATTTTTACATATGTAAAACACTTGTTCAATGTAATTTTGTAGTACAGTTAATATGATTTATTGTTTCTATAATATAATGATCATGTAATGTTTATGAATATGTTGATAGTTCTTGATTAATATATTTAAATTAAGTGTTTTGATTTAATAAATTGTAGTATGTTTATTATGATTCATATTTGCATAATATAGAATAGATTTCTAAACTTATGATTATGGAATTGGATGAGTGTTCTGGATTATTTTGATTAAATTATGTGTTTTGATTCATAAATTGTAGAATGTTTGCCATTGAATCATGTTTGTATAATATAAAATAGATGTTTGAATATGTGATTATGTATATTGATAATTCTTGGTTATTTGAATTGATTTAGGTTTTTTGATTCATAAATTATAGAATATTCACCATGAATCATGTTTATGTAATATAGAATAGATGTTTGAACATGTAATTAATTATTTTGATAGATGTTTGAACATATAATTAGGTATTTTGATAAATTATATAATAGATATATGAACATATAATTATGAAAATAGATTAGTGTTCTTTATTATTTTGGTTAAATTAGATATTTTGATGAATCATGTTGGTGTAATATATAATAGACATCCAAACACAAGATTATCATGGAAATTAAATGTATTGATTCAAAATTTCATTCTCATCACAAACAAATTTTTGTATATAAATAATGAACATGTCATATTTGCGATTCTATGAATATTGTATACATTTTTATTTAATTGTAGTCTATATGACTTATTTAACATATATGTCTTTAATGAGCTTGCTTTTTATAAAAGGGGCTTTTTCTTTTCTTTTTTTTTTAAAAAAAAAATGTTTTGTAACCTTAGAAAAACATTTTTTTTTTCTTAAATGGAACTTTTTTCAAAATTGGGGATTTCTAGTTTTATTTCAAAACTTAGACCAAAAAAACATATATTTTCATAAACTAATCAATATGTAAATACTTAAAGTGGATTTAAAATAAAATAAAATAAAATAAACCAACCCACTAAAAGTTTTATAAAATTATTTTAGAACTATGTAGCCCTGATCTTGGTTAATAGGTACTTAGACACTTCGGATGGCCCTAAAAAAAAAATTCCCTTTTTCTACTAAATTAAGTCCTTTTATTTAAAAAAAAAACCATTAAAGGCTCACATACTTTATAGACTTCTTCTATGGAACCTTTTTAGGTTTTAAAATACATTAACCTTTGAGCTTAGTATTTTTTATTTCTTTTTTCTAAATTTTATTTTAAAAAAAAAACCCATGGGCCAATAATTGAAATTAAAGTCCATCTACCCATAAGCCCTAATTTTACTTTTTCTTGATTTTGAATATTTTTTTTTTGTGTAAAACATTTCTTAGTTTAGTCAAAAGTTTTATATTATACAAGTCAGACTTAATATAAATTAGGTTAAAAAAAGAGAGAGACCAATTTTTTAGCTTAATACTTTTTATGTCCACTTTCTTCTTCCCTTGTGACTTATCTATTTCTCCTCTTGCTAATATTTTAAAATCTAATGTTCTTGCTGAAAGCTAGGGATATCTCGCATTCGTAAATAACGAAAGTATCGATATCATGTCCAACCCTATTGGGTTAATTGTTGGGGATGATGTCGACACTTACAGAGAAATTTAGGAGAATTGGCAAAAACACGAATATGGTCATATATCCATTAAAAAGCCCATGGAAGTGATTAATTTAAGCTCAAATGATAGCCCAAGAATTAAGGATTGGGGGAAATTTATCGTAAGAATTGAAGGTTGAAATGACTAAGTTATTGGTTAAGTACATGAACGTATTTGCATGGTCTTACGAAGACATGCTAAGGCTAGACCCATCAATTGTGATCCATAAACTACCTATCAAGGAAGACATTAAGCCCAAAAGACAAAAGTTTAGGTGTTTCCAACCTAATATTTTGCTAAAGATAAATGAGGAGGTTAAAAAGTTGTTAGAAGTAGGATTCATTGAAGTATCAAATTACCCTAATTAGGTAACAAACATAGTGCCGAGTCTAAAGAAAAATGGGAAAGTACTGATGTGTGTGGATTTTCAGGATTTAAACCAAGCCATTACCATAGATAATCTCTTACTACCTTACATAGATGTTCTGGTAGACAACATTGCTGAAAGTCATCTATTCTCTTTTATGTATGGTTTTTTAGGGTACAATCAGATAAAAATGACCAAAGAAGATAAAGCTAAAACTACTTCTATCTTGACATGGGGAAACTTTTGATACAAAGTGATGCACTTTGACCTCAAAAATGTTGAGGCAACTTATCAAATGGAAATGGTGACTCTTTTGCATGATTTAATGTACAAAGAAGTTAAAGTATACATAAATGACATGATTGCTAAACCTTAAGAAAATGAGGATTATATAGAAGTATTAAGGAAGTTGTTTGAAAGGTTACATAAGTTTTAGTTGAAATTGAACCTAGAAAAGTGTACATGCGAGTTTTATTTCAGGGAAGTTGTTGGGATTCATAATCAGCTAGAAGGGCATTGAAGTCGATTTAGATAAGGTAAAGATGATTCTAGAACTGCCTTGTCAACGCACACTTAAAGAAGTCAAAGGTTTACTACGGCAACAAAATTATATTGCCCGGTTCGTATCACAACTCACGAGTAAGTGTTGCCCTTTATTTAGATTATTAAGAAAGAACACCCTCATGAATCCCCAAATTCTAGTTGCCCCAAAACTAGGTTAGCCTTTATTTGATATCTTACTATTCTCTAAGAGTCTATGGGATGTGTGTTGGGGTAGAAAGATGAAAGAAGAAAGAAGAAAAAGGGTCATTTATTACCTTAGTAAGAAGTTCACCAAATGAGAGTAGAAGTACTCTGACATAGAAAGGACTTGCTATACCTTGGGATAGTTAATGCATTGACTTAAGCAATATACCTTATACTACACAGTAAAGTTGTTGGAAAAACATGATCCTCTTAAGTACTTGGTTGAGAAACCAGCTCTATTTAAAAGAGTCTCCAAATGGCAAATGATGTTATCTGAGTTCAATATAACCTATGTGAACTAGAATTCGATCAATGGGCAAGCCTTGGCATATCAATTAGCCGAATACCCTACGAAAGAGGCATCTAAGGATAAGGAAGTTTAGTTCCCAAATGAGAATATCCTAGTAACGAAATACAATCCGAACTTCCCTAATGGAAGATGTATTTTGATGGGGCAGCCAATATATTAGAATGTAGAATAAGGGTAGTACTAATATCCCCTAAAGGTAGCCAATTCCCTATTATAACTAGGCTTACATTTTCCTAACAATATTACTGAGTATAAGGCTTACATCTTAAGCCTCAGGGGTCCGTGAGTTGGAGATGTATGGAGACTCCTCTTTAATTATTCTTCAAATAACCAGTGAATACAAAATGAAGGATTCAAAATTGGTGCCTTACCATCAGCACCTCACTGAGTTAGTAAAGAAGTTTGAAAACATCTCCCTTACATACATATTGAGAACTTAGAATCAATTCACAGACACTTTTACTACATTAGTGTCCATGGTTTAAGTATCAAGTAAGATGGAAATATAACCATTGAAAATCATAGTGGAAGATAGGCTAGCTTTTTTCTTAGTAAACCGAAGCAACCAAAGATAAGAAGCCTTGGTTCTATGGTATTAAGACTTTTTTCAAACTAGCACATACCCATAAGTGGCAAGTAAGAAGGATTGGAAGATATTGAGGAGGTTAACAATCCACTTTTTCTTAGTAGCACCACATCGTATCAACGATCATTTGACACCATGTTATTAAGATGTGTGGATAAGGAAGAGGCAGATATTTTGATGAAGGAAGTACAAGAAGATGCATGTGGTCAGCATACGAATAGGCACAATTTAGCTTGGAAAGTCATACAGATGGGTTATTATTAGTCTATAATGGAATGAAATTGTATTACACTTGTATGGCACTGCCAGTTGTACTAGGCATATTCCAACCGGGTGAATGCTCTCCTTCAAGAGTTACGTGCTTTGTGTTCACCATGGCCATTTTCTATGTAAGGAATAGATGTTGTTAGTCTGATTAACTCAAAGGCATCTAATGGGAACAAATTTATCCTAGTAGCCATTAATTACTTTACAAAGTGGGTTAAAGCTTCCTCTTATGTAAAGTCACCAAAGAATAGCAATTAAGTTTTTAAAATGGGACATAATTACTTAATTCAGAGTGTTAGAGTCAATCATCACAGATAATGGCACGAACCTTAATAACAAACTCACGTTAGAGTTATGCTAGTAGTTTAGGATCACCTATAAGTATTTTACACCATACAGCCACAGATGAATAAGGCAGTGGAGGCTACCAACAAAAACCTCAAAAAGATTATTAAGAACATGATTGTAACCTACAAAGATTGGCATGAGATGCTACCTTTCGTACTCATGACCTACAGGACTTCCATTAGGGTATCGACTGGAGCTATACCTTACTCATTTGTATATGAGAATGATGTAGTTTTGCCTATTAATGTAGAGATACCTTCCTTCAAGGTATTAGCTAAAACTCAGCTAGATGAAGTCAAGTAGGTAAATAAGAGGATTGACCAGTTGAACCTGGTAGATGAGAAAAGGTTAACCGCATTATGCCATAAACAATGTTATCAACGGAGGATGATATAGGCCTTTAATAAGAAGGTACAACCCCAACAATTTACGGAAGGAGACTTGGTGTTAGAGAAGGTCCTCCCAAGTGTAAAAGTACTAGAGGGAAATTTGCCCCTAATTGTGAAGGTCCTTATGTAGTAAAAAGGGTATTGTTTAGGGGAGCATTGATTTTGTCTCAAATGAATGACTTAGATTTGAGGGATCCTGTGAATACTAATGCAGTCAAGATGTACTATCCTTAAATATCAATTGAACGATGTTATTTGTGTCCAATTCTAAATACTCTGTAAACTGACTTTTTCATCTTTTGCGTATAAAGTAGATATCCGTCGCAGTCATCAATGTCAAATCAGTCATTGACCATTCTTCACTACACCGATAAGTTGTTCTCAATCTTAGCTCCATACTATACCATGCATCTCTCCCTAAATACATACACACCCAAAAAAAAAAAAAAAATCAACCATGAACACTAACGAACTACTAAAACTCCTTGAAGGCTAAAGGAAGACCAAAAAGAAAGAAAAAGGCCAATTGAGTTTATAAACTCCCATATCCAATCCTAATGAAGATCAGCTAGTCCATCAAGTTTCTAAGCCAAAGGGTACTTATGGAACTCTAGATTAGGATCTACTACTAATAAGCTAATCACAAAAACAGGTGCAACCTAAATCTAAACTTTAAGGTAAGGTATCTCATAGGAGCCTTGACTCGTTAAACACCTTTTAGGGAATGATATTTCGTAAGAGCCCTGACTCGTTAAATACCTTCTAGGGTAGGATATCTCATAAAAGCCCTAACCAGTCAAATACCTGACCCTTCCATTTGCTATATCCTTTTCAATATTATATCTCACCAAAGGGTCTCGTTTAAATAAACCGTATAGAGCCCTATCTCCAAGATAGCCTCAATGCTATCACTTCTTTAGAAAATGATACTTCACTAAAGGGTCTCATTTAGATAGACCATAAGGAGCTATTTTCACTATACAAGGTAACCTTGGCATCGTCATCCTTTCGAATAGTGTAGGCATTTCATTTTTACCATTTTGTTTTAAATAGTCTTAGTAAGCTAGAAATATAAAAAAAAATAATATATAAATAAATAAATAATAAAATTTTAAAAAATAAATAAAATAAAAAAATAATAATAAATCAAGTATCAAGTCAAGTCGTATCGAGTCATTTAGGGTCCAATTGGATAATTTAATAAATTTTAAGTCGTAGAAGGATTGGAGTTTTTTTTTTAAATATTTTGGTCTAATCCAATATAAAGAGGATTTTTTATCTAATTTATATTGGGTTAAAATAGACTTAAGATTTATTAAAGTAAATTATTAAGCTAAATCAAGTTAGACAGAATCAAGCTCGAAAAAATAGAAAGCCTAAATTAAGATAGAGTTTCTAAAAACTAGGTTGAATTTTCAAAGAATCTAAATCGTATCTTCGGTATCTAAGAATCATTATTGTATCTTTCGTATCTAAGGTTTATTGAGATTAAATCTATATCTAAAAAAATACGAAAGATTCGATTGTGTAGTTCGTAAATTGCCAGTCAACAGTAAAGTTTAAAACAGTTTTTTTTTTTTAGGATCCACAACACATTCACTTACTACCCCACACTACATCTTCACACCATAAGCTTACATTATACTACACTGCACGTCCCATCTACAATAGCACACGAAACTCCATTGTTTGCTGAACAGTGTCCCTCGCCATGTACTTGCGCACCGAACATTGCTGCCCGTCATCTACGCTACACTATTGTCCAACTTGCACACTACACACACCAAGCAACACACTGTCCAAGCACAATGCACGTCGTACGTCGTCACGATCCATTACATGCATACCGTGTACGATTACGGTACAGTTAGTTCAAACATGCTAATCACATGTGACTCAACTCGTTTAGGTAAAAAAAAAAATTATTATTGTTTTTTTATTTTACTTTATTAGTTAATTTGATTTTTTTTACTAATTAATTTTTTTAAAGTATAGGTTTTTTTTATTATTTTTAATCATCATATCTTTTGCTATTTTGTTAGATAATTTTCAATTTTTAAAAAATTTAGTTAGATTGCATTTTTTAGCTATAAATTGCAATTTTTTAAAAAAATCGCGTATCTTTTTCTCTGAAATTCATATCTTCAGCAAAGATAAGTATCTTAACGTATCTTCTATACAAGATTTAAAAAAAAATATGTATCTTGTATATAGAATTTAGAAAAAATACATATCTTAACGTATCTTGCATTTGGGATTTAGAAAAGATACGTATTTAAAATACATTTCTTAGTATATTTTGCATATAAGATTTAGGAAAGATATTTTTTTATAAGTAATGAATTTAAAAAAAAATCTTAGCCAAAATTAAAAAAAAGATTTAGTTAGTTAAGTTTTTTAAAAATAGATTCGTAGAATTAGATTTTTTTAGGTGTTTTTAAAAAAATAAATGGTTAAATAAACAAAAATCTGACTTGATTTTAAAAAATAAAAGAAATCCACCCATTAAATATTTTAGAAAAAAAAGAACTACGTCGGTTTGATCTCAACTAACGGATATATAGGCACCTTCAGGTTAACTATATAAAAAAAAATAAAAACTTTTTTTTCTTTTTCTTAAAAAATTCATAATAAAAAAATTCATTTTAGTTATATTTTGTATATCTGTATATATCTTAGTATTTCTAAAAAAATATAAAAATAAAGCCCATTAATTTTTTTTTTATTTTTACATGGTGACTAAGTTTTAATAGGTTAACCTCAACTTAGTTTTTCTGATTAATTTTCTAAAATTATTTTTTAGAATATTCGTAGACTAGTGACTAAATTAGAGTTTTCTTACTCGAAAACCCTAATTTCATTTTTTACAGTTTAACTAGTTAGTGACTCTAAATTTTTAAATAATATTTTTTTTCAAAACATTTTTTTTTTTAGAAAAATGTTTCTTTACTTTGATGTCAAGTAATTTATATTAAATAGGCTAAACTTAATATAGATTAAATTAAGGAAAATTGAAATAAGACTCAATAAATAGGGTATATCATCAAAGAGTTTTGTTTATATTGACATAAGGAACTTGCCCTAAATAGCCTTAGTGCTATCACTCTTTTAGGAAAGGATATCTCATCAAAGTATAACGACTCACGTTCTAGACGTTTGCTTAAAAAATGTTCTTAACTTTTGGTACCTAAAGATGATACATTACTGCTATCCTTAAGTTAAGGATGAAGTAGAATCTATACTACACCTATTATACATCAACATGAAACTCCTCATTATCAAAACACTTCTCATATGATAAAACAAACAACAATGGAAGTTTTTCTCAAATGTGAGTTAAATCTAGAGTATCACAACTATAAATTCTTATACAATACAAATCTCCCATTAAGACTACTTTATATTATACAATTTTATTAAACGATTTATACATCACTTTTATAATCTCTTGTTGAGGCTTTTGCACACAACTTGATAATCTTTCTGTAGAGCTCCTTCCTAGTGCTTGAATCTATTTATAATTCACTCTGATTACACGGGGATTTTCTCTAATACACTTTCTAACTGACATTTTGACTTACTTTACGCTCCACGATTTAGCTCAAAGATATCAATTATATGTACTAGAGTTTCCCAACTTCTATGATGTGAGATCTTGGCTAACTTTTTTTAGAACCTTCGGATAAGAAAAACTTATCCCCTCATCTTACTATAAGCTTAGTGAGAGTAGATAAACAGACAATAGTATAAGTAATATCATAGCATAATTATCATTTCAATCACAAAACTCATTAGTTCAACCTAGTAATGTAAATGTAGCAAATGCATGCCATGCTAATGTACGTGATATGTATCGATGCTATATCTTAGCTTAGCCCTAGCCATCATCCAGTTAGTTAACTTCAATCCAGGCATCTTAACACAACCAAAGTCTAGGAACCTAGTAAACCCAGCCTAGTAGTAACTATAGCTGTGGTTATGATTATTAGTTAATGTAAATCTATATGTATAAAAACTAGTTTATGTAAACTAAGCTATCTTTCTTACAAAACCAAGCTTTCAGAAGTTAAATTTCTTACTTAACCAAAATTCTANATTTATTAAAGTAAATTATTAAGCTAAATCAAGTTAGACAGAATCAAGCTCGAAAAAATAGAAAGCCTAAATTAAGATAGAGTTTCTAAAAACTAGGTTGAATTTTCAAAGAATCTAAATCGTATCTTCGGTATCTAAGAATCATTATTGTATCTTTCGTATCTAAGGTTTATTGAGATTAAATCTATATCTAAAAAAATACGAAAGATTCGATTGTGTAGTTCGTAAATTGCCAGTCAACAGTAAAGTTTAAAACAGTTTTTTTTTTTTAGGATCCACAACACATTCACTTACTACCCCACACTACATCTTCACACCATAAGCTTACATTATACTACACTGCACGTCCCATCTACAATAGCACACGAAACTCCATTGTTTGCTGAACAGTGTCCCTCGCCATGTACTTGCGCACCGAACATTGCTGCCCGTCATCTACGCTACACTATTGTCCAACTTGCACACTACACACACCAAGCAACACACTGTCCAAGCACAATGCACGTCGTACGTCGTCACGATCCATTACATGCATACCGTGTACGATTACGGTACAGTTAGTTCAAACATGCTAATCACATGTGACTCAACTCGTTTAGGTAAAAAAAAAAATTATTATTGTTTTTTTATTTTACTTTATTAGTTAATTTGATTTTTTTTACTAATTAATTTTTTTAAAGTATAGGTTTTTTTTATTATTTTTAATCATCATATCTTTTGCTATTTTGTTAGATAATTTTCAATTTTTAAAAAATTTAGTTAGATTGCATTTTTTAGCTATAAATTGCAATTTTTTAAAAAAATCGCGTATCTTTTTCTCTGAAATTCATATCTTCAGCAAAGATAAGTATCTTAACGTATCTTCTATACAAGATTTAAAAAAAAATATGTATCTTGTATATAGAATTTAGAAAAAATACATATCTTAACGTATCTTGCATTTGGGATTTAGAAAAGATACGTATTTAAAATACATTTCTTAGTATATTTTGCATATAAGATTTAGGAAAGATATTTTTTTATAAGTAATGAATTTAAAAAAAAATCTTAGCCAAAATTAAAAAAAAGATTTAGTTAGTTAAGTTTTTTAAAAATAGATTCGTAGAATTAGATTTTTTTAGGTGTTTTTAAAAAAATAAATGGTTAAATAAACAAAAATCTGACTTGATTTTAAAAAATAAAAGAAATCCACCCATTAAATATTTTAGAAAAAAAAGAACTACGTCGGTTTGATCTCAACTAACGGATATATAGGCACCTTCAGGTTAACTATATAAAAAAAAATAAAAACTTTTTTTTCTTTTTCTTAAAAAATTCATAATAAAAAAATTCATTTTAGTTATATTTTGTATATCTGTATATATCTTAGTATTTCTAAAAAAATATAAAAATAAAGCCCATTAATTTTTTTTTTATTTTTACATGGTGACTAAGTTTTAATAGGTTAACCTCAACTTAGTTTTTCTGATTAATTTTCTAAAATTATTTTTTAGAATATTCGTAGACTAGTGACTAAATTAGAGTTTTCTTACTCGAAAACCCTAATTTCATTTTTTACAGTTTAACTAGTTAGTGACTCTAAATTTTTAAATAATATTTTTTTTCAAAACATTTTTTTTTTTAGAAAAATGTTTCTTTACTTTGATGTCAAGTAATTTATATTAAATAGGCTAAACTTAATATAGATTAAATTAAGGAAAATTGAAATAAGACTCAATAAATAGGGTATATCATCAAAGAGTTTTGTTTATATTGACATAAGGAACTTGCCCTAAATAGCCTTAGTGCTATCACTCTTTTAGGAAAGGATATCTCATCAAAGTATAACGACTCACGTTCTAGACGTTTGCTTAAAAAATGTTCTTAACTTTTGGTACCTAAAGATGATACATTACTGCTATCCTTAAGTTAAGGATGAAGTAGAATCTATACTACACCTATTATACATCAACATGAAACTCCTCATTATCAAAACACTTCTCATATGATAAAACAAACAACAATGGAAGTTTTTCTCAAATGTGAGTTAAATCTAGAGTATCACAACTATAAATTCTTATACAATACAAATCTCCCATTAAGACTACTTTATATTATACAATTTTATTAAACGATTTATACATCACTTTTATAATCTCTTGTTGAGGCTTTTGCACACAACTTGATAATCTTTCTGTAGAGCTCCTTCCTAGTGCTTGAATCTATTTATAATTCACTCTGATTACACGGGGATTTTCTCTAATACACTTTCTAACTGACATTTTGACTTACTTTACGCTCCACGATTTAGCTCAAAGATATCAATTATATGTACTAGAGTTTCCCAACTTCTATGATGTGAGATCTTGGCTAACTTTTTTTAGAACCTTCGGATAAGAAAAACTTATCCCCTCATCTTACTATAAGCTTAGTGAGAGTAGATAAACAGACAATAGTATAAGTAATATCATAGCATAATTATCATTTCAATCACAAAACTCATTAGTTCAACCTAGTAATGTAAATGTAGCAAATGCATGCCATGCTAATGTACGTGATATGTATCGATGCTATATCTTAGCTTAGCCCTAGCCATCATCCAGTTAGTTAACTTCAATCCAGGCATCTTAACACAACCAAAGTCTAGGAACCTAGTAAACCCAGCCTAGTAGTAACTATAGCTGTGGTTATGATTATTAGTTAATGTAAATCTATATGTATAAAAACTAGTTTATGTAAACTAAGCTATCTTTCTTACAAAACCAAGCTTTCAGAAGTTAAATTTCTTACTTAACCAAAATTCTAGTTTTCAAAATACAACTTTGCTAAGCAAAATCTTTGTTTTAGAAACCTCGACACATAAGTCCCTTTCATGCCATGCCGTGCCATGCCGTGCCATGCCATGAATGCATTAATCACATACCTAGCAATTACTAAGCAAGTTTACTTACCTATTTATTAACCAAGCTCTAACTTTACTTCACTTATATTTTTATCTCTAAAGCCTCAATATCGAGTTTACTTAATTGAACACCTTAGGAGGTAGGGTTAGCACCTAATTTCTTTATCAAGTTAGTACGAAATCAAGTACATTAAGTTTAATAAAAAACCTAGCAACAACATATATTACTTTCGTGAATCAACTAATAATACATATGCCCAGTAGATCAGGAATTATCCTAGCAACTCATTAGATAACATATCACATTCACATACAGTATCCATGACATTTATTTCAGTTAGATACGTTAAGAGCAAATAAAATCTACTTTAAAACATAACTAACCTACTTACTTGAGTCACTTAGGAAGTTCCCAAAGCTTACTCTTGCATCTAAAGCTCTTCCTAAGCCCACTTTACCTAAACAAATCATGTACGACACTTGAGTCAATATAGATTAAATATAACCAAGGTTACTAACTTACTTACATTTTGAGGTCCAAGTGTCGGTATTGTTCTTTTTTAAAACAATTTTGGTTTTAGATATTTTCTGATCTAGTTTCTAACTTACCCCCTGTATATAAGGTCCCTTCCAGTGTACTTCTTGACATATTTTTTTACTTCTTCAACATTATAAGGTTATTATTATATCTCATTTCTTTATCACACTACTTTAATTCTAAAACAAGAGACTTTAGTAACACACTTGTTAAACATCCAATTTGCTTTAGTATTATTAATATATTATTTAAGTTAATTATTTAGCTAAACATGCTTAAAGGACATAGAGAATTACTGGAAAAATACGTATACATATCCAAAAATTAATCAACCCTTACATTAATTTTTTACCTACATTTTGTACATTAAGCAATTTCATATTCCTTTCTACTATACGTTCTGACTCATGTTCTAACTTACACTATATACTTCTTAAATCATCAAATCACTTGATTCCAACGCTACTCTCCTATTTCCATACTCCATCAGAATAGAGTAGTATCCAAAACTCCAATTACAACCAAAATATAACACATGCAAATTAAATTACTTGATACATCCTCCATTTTAAACATTTCTAGCCCATTACTTCCATGTTAAACCTAAATTTCCCAAAATCTAACTTTATAGTTTATCAAAAATATTTACACAACATCAAAATTAACCTTTTGAAGAACTTACATAAAAAATTTCAGATAAAACCAACATCATTTGCCATTTTTAAAATTTATTGCAAAATTCGTTTCTAAACTCGGTTTCATAAGGAACTCATATTTCCACTTTGAATCTAAAAAATTTGATTTGATATTTGAATTTCTCATGCGAAAATACTTAGGATAACCAATTTTCATGATTTTTGGACAACTTTTGCTATTTTTAGAAATTAATTGAAAATTATAGGCAAAATATAAACTAATTGGTATTTTGGTTTTTGGCCACTGCTGGTAGATAGGTGGTTATCAGTCAATCTAAGCAGTGTATCCACTATTACCAAGTGGTCTTGGTTCATTCCCAAGTTGAGCTTGAATTATGGAACTTGGAAACCCACTAATTTAGTTGATTTTCTTCTAAATTTCCCCCTCTCCCTATGCTCACCAAAACCACCCTAAACTACACCCACCCCCCACCCCTTAATTCTTCTCATTTTCAAGGCTTCATATTTTGTTTCAACTCCTAAACTCTCTCCTTAATTGTCCAAAAGAATCCCACATGCAAAAAGAACAAGTTTTATATGGCTTAAAAATTTCCTCTCTTGAATTACCCATTTCCCCTCTAAATTCTTGCATGAATCCTCCCATTTTCCGTTAAAGACGCCTAACTTATATTCTATCCTCTAAATGCCATGCCTCAAATCAGATTAAAATGACTTTCCATCTATTGTCTATTGTTTTTAAATTATTTTACTTAATTATAACATTACTTTAGGTATTTTTATGTATAATATATTATTACTTTCAAATTTTAGGTGTTCACTTCTACACATAATACTCATATTAACTATTTTAATCCCAATTTACTCTAAATTATGATTTCTATAAATCAAGTAATTTTATTTTTAAAGTCTTGCTACAATTTGATCGCACAATTTAAGTTTATATTAAAAATGTTTGCTACTAGATAAAACTATGTTTTTATTGAATTCAATATATTGCCTATTTTATTTTACAAAATAAATCTTACTAGGATGCTTCTTTTAAATTTTATGATTCTATATTAAAAATTTATTCGATTTCAAGAATATTTTTCAAAGACCTTAAATCTATCGATTCCAAGTAACTATAATCATTTAACGTGATAATACTTAAGACTCATGCTACTTACGACCACATTATTTCATCACTTCTCACATCATAGTTTTCTATGTTCCAAGTTTATTAGGAATGTACTACCGTTTCAAGCCTTCAATAGTTGGTCAAAGATTGGAATCTCACACAAATAGTCTCATTTAGATAGATTGTAAAGATTTTTTTCTACCTCTAACATCACTTTAATGCCGTCATCCCTTTGAATAAGATATCTTGCGAAAGGGTTTCATTTAGATAAACCACAAAGAGCCTTACCCTAAGATAGCCTTAGCATTATCACTTTTCTAGGAAATGATATCTTACTAAATGGTCTAGTTAAGATAAACTACAAGGAGCTCTTTCAACCCTTTAAACAGCTTTAGAGCCATCATTTCCATCAAATAGGATATCTCATCAAAAAGTTTTATTAAGATAGATTGTAAGGAGTCCTACCCTCAAATAGCCTCAATAATATCACCCTTTAAGAAGGAATATCTCATCAAATGATCTCATTAAGATAGACTGCAAGGAGCTCTTTCCATCTTCTCAAATAACCTAGTGCCATCATCTTTTAAGAAAATCTCATTAAAGGTTCTCGCTAAAATAGACCACAAATAGCACTTGCCACCTCCCTTGATTAATATTATTTCTTTATGTGTCATATCAATTTCTTGTTTAATTGATTGTTATATTTATAATTGTTTAAACTAAAAAAATGACTGCATTTAGAAAAAGAAAATGTAAATGAAAAAAAAAAAGTAATGAGAATTTATTTTTAGCAATTTAAAGTGTTAGAGTTGAATGGCTCATTATCATTTATAAATGACAAAATTATTCTGAAATATTTAAAGTAGAAACAATCAATATTAATGACAATAAAAATATAATTCCAATTTGAATCTTGAATTACTTATAGGAAGTCAAACATGTCATTAATGAAAAATTATTGTACAATTTTATCAATATGAACACAATTTAAAATGCATCGATAAAAATTACTTAAGCAATTCGAGTTTATAGAAAAGGAATTATTCATATTTTATTTTATCACATTCATTAACTATTGTTTATCGTGATTATTTTCTGTATCACTAAAGCTAAAGGGAAGTAGGTTTAATGTCTTTTTAATTTTACCAAGTTTACCCTTTTATACTATTAATATATCATATAACTTCTAGTTACAATTTTACAATGTATGTGTAAATGATATTTTACACTGAGGCTACATATCTCAACCCATTATTTCTCTTTTTTATACTCAATTATAGTAAGGTTAACAATGATAGCCTTCATTTATTATATCACTTTCGATTAATTAATAACGTTTGACCTAGAATTTCTTTCATATACAAAGTCATAACTATTTAAATAAGGATTTATTGTACCTTTACATATCAATTTGTTTTGTGGTGCAAACAATATTGATGTCCAAATTTAATCTTTTAATTTCCATCACATGTTACATAGATATAAATTTCTTAAATATATGTATCTGTTAGTTTGATTTTGGAATTTCATTTAAATGTTGACACATAGGGCTACATTTCTTAAATGTATGTATTCTTTGTTTGATTCTAGAATTTCACTTCAAGGGCATTGTAAGATTAAATAAATGTCGAGATTTGTATTTAGTAGCATGTACTGAGAAACTAAAAAAATACTGTGAATCCTTATATAAACTATGCTTCTCGGTTCACATTGACATTAAGGTAGAAAAAGTATTAAAAGACAAAACAATTTTAACATTTTCCCCCTATTTTGAAATAATTTTTTTTTTTAAGAAATGTACATGATCAATCTTTTACTTTTCATTTTTTTTCAAGCAATATGTATATATAGATTGATTTAAAAACGTATGTAAGTCCTCTTAATAGAAATTTTGAATCAAAATATTACAATTATTTTACATCTGCAACACGAGTGTGTCATCTACTAATAGATCATAGAGTGGAAGATAGAAGGTGAAGAGTGATGTGAACTTCGACGCCTACTATGACTTAATTTAGTTCCATATCGCATTTACTTTTACTTCTTCAAATTATCTCCTTGATTGATGTAAAAGGATGGGATTTGATTTCAAGATTTTAAGGTTAGGGTTTGTAACATAGGTGAAGTATATGGGGGACTAGGTTTATAGAGGGAAAGTCCTGTATTTATTGTTTCTTTCAATGTTAGTGAAACTTAACATGTCTTCCACTTTATTTTCAAAATCTACTTGAATAAAAGACAAACTTCCGTTAGCCATGTCAACAACCAATTAATGTTAGTTAGATATAAGTACTCATTTGAACAAAATTAATACTTTTAGGCACTCAAATGTATGTTTTGAATTTATAGGCACTAAACTGCTTAAACTTAAATTTTAAGTACTCCCATATGCTTTTTCCCCTTTTAAGTTTGATGTATAAGTTCCAAGACCCAAATCATTAATGGATGCGGTATGGCTTGCAAACATGCATGACTCCAACATGTCTGATGTTTCAATGAGTAAGAATCTTAATTTCTTAGGCAACAAATACCTACTACTGCAATTTTCATCTTAGCCACAAAGGAATAAACAATATAAAAATACTACTATGAATAGTAGTTCAACAGTGGGTATTACGACTTGAGGGGCGGTTTGGCAGTAGTAGGTTGCTGTATATCATATAAAATACCATAGATTAACTTCCCTTCCAATCAACATCCTTTTATATGATATATAAAGTTACTACATAACTAGTTACCTAAGAGTTTGTTGCTTCAATTGAAATAATTTTATAAATTTTTATACAATATCGTCGCTATACATAAAGTATGGAACCTTAAGTCCTGTAACATTAGTAGTTAAAGCTACAGTAATAGAAAGAGTAATCCTACATGGCTATTAAATATCACAATATAAAATATTATCAAAATATTAATTGAGAGTTTAAGTACATAATTATATTAATTCGGACTCTCTTCGTTTTCACTTTTCCCAAAAATTCCAAACTGACCTCAGGCATGCTTCAATTAAGAATAGTAAATAGATCCTCTTTCAACAAAAGCTTATAAGGATGTAAGCTATAAAGTTTAGTGAGATATTCCTCAACCATATAGATAAGCAAGTTATCGGGTAATTAATTACAAACATATGAATGCATAACCAAGTGGAATGTTCTATAAGTATATATAGTTGATTAAGTACAGTATGCGACTCAAATTTACCACCCTCTGAAATTAGGGTTAGAGAATATATGACACCAATTAGATTCAAGTATCATACCTGAACTCATATAACTATGAAACTCTGTGTTTCATATCAAAAGAAAAACAATATATTTAATTCCAGTTTTAAAACTAAATTATAGGTATGGTTTTGAGCAAGCTTCGGCAGTCTATGCTTATTCCTAAATAGAAGCCTTTAGACTTAACTCTTAGCCAAGTGGTTGGTGCCTCCAATGCTTAGTAATCTCGTGGGCCAGCATAAGGTTATGTTGTAAGAGTATATCGTTTTAAATACTTTAATCTCAAATATATATATATATATCATCCTACGCATGACCTTTCGCTACTTCGGTATAATATGATGATCAGAACATTTATAATGTAATATATGCTTATGCATGATCCAGTTTAATTTAATAAAGTCAAGTATAGTTAAGTTTGGTTATTAAATGACCAATCAATATCACAAATAATCCAAATTCCCTATAGTTATCTAAAATGCAGCAATCAGTTCGTTATAACAATTTAAAATATTTTCAAACTATAACTAATTAATATCAATCACATTCAAATCCCAAACCTTACACATAAACTAATTTATCAAGAATATTGAAATGCCACTATCAACAATCACAAATAAGTACGGAATCATTAGAAATACTTACTTGACTATAAGGATAATTGGAGATTATAGTAGTCAATGAGGAGATTGGTATCATCGTCGGGATCACCTGATAATTACGAAATATAAAAAATAATAAGTATCTAAGTGAGGAAACCATTCTATTTAAGTATTTATTGAAGAGTCTATCTAAATTCCCTACTTATCTTACATAAATTTCCCAGTTCGAGCTTTTTCTTTAATTACATATAACTTTTCGTTTTAACTTCGATATTCATGATCTTATAATCAATCTTTATCATTTTCAGATATATTTTCATGTAGCGAGGTTCATTTTAGACCTTGAAACTTGCAATTTTTATCATGGGCCTGGGGTATTACGAATTTATTTATTTTAGCTCGAAATGTTTTTAATTATTATTTTGGGCTTTTCTTAATGATTTTATTTATTGGGCTTTATTTAATTCTAATAATAGCATAAATAATTTCTAAATTTTTATATTTTCTAAATATTTTTATTTTTGGGCCTATTTTGTCATAATTTCTCCAAGCTACAACTTTAAACAAAAAACATTAATCACCTTAATTCTTATTATAGCTATAATTCTTAATTAATTTATTCTTATTTTTTATAATTTGCCGTTTGAAATCAAAAAATTTTGCAAAGGCTAATGTGACAATTTCCTATTAGTTCATGATGTAATTTTCTTAATTTATTCATTTTTTTATATTTTTACTAATTTGTAATATTAATACATATATATAATACCATAAAATAATTAAATAAAGAAAAAAAAAAAGAAAAATCAATTCCTATTCTTCTTTTGGTACTCACTCCAGCACATACACATACATACATATATATATACACATTTTTACTTATTAACTTATACTTAGGAAAATAGAATACATATTTACATATATATGTATGTATTTTTTGATATATATACATATATGAATACTTTTACTATATTACATATATATGTATTTGAACCTTAGAAAAATTAGAAATATATATATACGTATACATATAATTTCGTATTTTACTACTTATCCATATATGTATTTATACTATTTTGTAATATTTTATACATATGTTTATTGAAGTAAATATATTTAATATTACATATATTTATATGTACTATATATATAAAGAAGTGTATGTATATATACATATAAATAAGTATATTTAAGTGTATACATACATGAATACATAATTAAGAAGAAAAATTGTAAACCTAAATTAATATGTATTTTGTATCACTTGATACATAAAACTAAATGCATATATATAATTCCTACTATAAGAGATACTAAAAAGTACATATAACTCTTACTAATATGTTTCTAATACAAAAAATACTACAAGATACATATCAAAATCAAAGGAATACATAAAAGTTCATATTACAAGGGAAGAAACAAATATAACATATAGTAGTATTTTGATTACTCTTATCTTGAAGTATTTGGGAAGATATCCTCCTTCTTTCCTTCTCTAAATCCTTAACTCATTTGAAGTGAAGATAAGATAATATGCTATAAAATAGAGGTGGTAAATAATGGAAAAAAAGGGTAGAAAATCAAGAAATTAAGAGACCAGAAAGGGAGAGATATTGTTAGCCAAAGAGAGGGATAAGAGGGATTAAGTGTAAACTCGAAATTGTAAAAAGAAAAGTGAAATTGGAATTGTGTTTGTGTAGGTAGAATCAACCAACGGTAAAAGAGAAAAAAAAAAA
>JAMXBB010000001.1:97128222-97389844 GCA_024138015.1 Lumnitzera littorea | reverse complement strand
ATTATATTTATGCAATACGCATAAGTTTTCAAGTGTAAATAAATATATATTTACTTATATTTATATGTACTATATATATAAAGAAGTGTATGTATATATACATATAAATAAGTATATTTAAGTGTATACATACATGAATACATAATTAAGAAGAAAAATTGTAAACCTAAATTAATATGTATTTTGTATCACTTGATACATAAAACTAAATGCATATATATAATTCCTACTATAAGAGATACTAAAAAGTACATATAACTCTTACTAATATGTTTCTAATACAAAAAATACTACAAGATACATATCAAAATCAAAGGAATACATAAAAGTTCATATTACAAGGGAAGAAACAAATATAACATATAGTAGTATTTTGATTACTCTTATCTTGAAGTATTTGGGAAGATATCCTCCTTCTTTCCTTCTCTAAATCCTTAACTCATTTGAAGTGAAGATAAGATAATATGCTATAAAATAGAGGTGGTAAATAATGGAAAAAAAGGGTAGAAAATCAAGAAATTAAGAGACCAGAAAGGGAGAGATATTGTTAGCCAAAGAGAGGGATAAGAGGGATTAAGTGTAAACTCGAAATTGTAAAAAGAAAAGTGAAATTGGAATTGTGTTTGTGTAGGTAGAATCAACCAACGGTAAAAGAGAAAAAAAAAAAAGAAAGAAAGATGATTTGACTTAATCTTATCTTAATTAAAGCACATGGGATAAGGTTGCATAGTTTGATATTATTTTATCTAATTTCATCACATGGGATGATACAAAGGACAGTTGGCAGCCAAAAATGGGGAAAGGAAAGAAAAACAAAAAGAAAAAAGAAAGAAAGAAAAGAAAAGAAGAAAGAAAGAAAGAAAAAATAATAATTCTACTTTCTTACTTTTCTTACTTTTCTTAAAAAGTTTTTCCTACTTTTAAATTGTCTAGGTGTAGAAAAATGGGTTAACTTTAAAATAATAATTAGGATAAAATATGATATAACTATAGGAAAAATATAGAATATAGAATTAATGTATACTATATAATACATAAACATAAAGTATGTAGTAAAATTAAATCAATATAATAACTAACACAAATATATATATACATGTATATGTGACACCAGAATAGTCATGGGGTGGTATTTATAATCTTATTAATTTATTTAATTAATTTGTTATTCTTTTTATATATTAATAATTAGAAATTATCTCTATTCATTTGTTAACGATTTTATACGATTATGAGTGTTTATTGATAATTATACCAAATTAGAGCTTTATCACTATTAGGATAAATTTATATATTTTATAAGTTTAGGGTTTTGGTTTTAGGGTTTTTTTTAGATTCAAGTTCAATGTCTTGTCTTTATGTATATATAGGGTATAGGGTTTCTATATGCGATTAGAGTTTTTAATTAGTATATTAAGGTTTTTCTCATTCGTCTTAAGTTCAGGTTTAAGGTATAGTTTAGTTAAATTTTAAATTTATTTAGCTTTATTGTCTTAAGAAATTGTATAGGGCACTTGATTCGATTTAAGGTATAGTTTAAAACTTTATAGGGTTTATAGTGGGTTCATAAAAAACTTTGCCTATTAAGAAAATGACATAAGCAAAAATGTAAGTTAGAAAGGTAAAAAGGTCTTTGTTACAATTACGATAAGAAATTTCACAAAGGCCATAAATGCAAGAAACTGTTCTTATTATTGATGATTGAAGATGAGCTGCATGAATGTGAACAACTAGAAGAAGAATACATACCTGAAGTACATGAAGAAGAGGAAGTTGAGAATGATTTAGGCACTAATAGTTTTCATGCACTTTCTAGCACCACAATTCCTAAAACATTAAAGTTTACAGGATACTTGGGTAGTAATTTTGTTTCTATACTAGTGGATACAGGGAGTATTCATAACTTTATACAATAGAGATTAGTCTAACATTTGGGGACTAACAATGACTTTCTACTAAATTTCACGTAATGATTAGTAATGGCACATGACTCTTATGTGAAGGCAAATGTGAGAATGTTTCATTTCACATTCAAGGTATTGAATTTGTTGAAACATTTTATGTGTTGCTAATACAAGGTGCAGAAATGGTGTTAGGAGTATAGTGGTTATAGAATTTAAGACCAATCATAATAGATTACAGTACTTTACAGATGCAATTCATGTGAAATGATATTATGGTCATATTGAATGGAGATGATAGTGCAGTGGCAACACATATTACATACAACCAACTGAGACAGCTACTTAAGATAGATGCAATAGCTTATTGCATTCAGTTATTGGCTTACGAGGTGAATTGTGAGACATTGGATGAGTCTATTACCAACAATACTCAACTAAAGCAAGTATTTTAGGTAAATTTGCTTATCTGTTTGTGGCACCTTCATCATTACCACCATTAAGACAGATATAACACAGAATTCATTTGGAACTAGGTACTTCTCTTATTAATGTTAAGCCTTATAGATATCTATATTTTAGAAAAAGTGAAATTGAGAAACAAGTAAGAGATATGTTGAAACAGGGAATTATTTAACATTGTAGTAGCCCTTTTTCTTCTCTTATTTTGTTAGTTAAGAAAAAATTTGGTACATAGCATTTTTGCATTGAATATTGAGCACTAAACTAAGCTATTGTTAAAGATAAATTCCCAACACCCACTATTGGTAAGTTGTTAGATGAGTTAAGTGGTGCCTCAATTTATTCTAAATTGGATTTAAGAGTAAGATATCATCATATAATAATGCATGAGGATGATGTTGAGATAATTGCATTTCACACACATGAGAAATATTAAGAATTCCTTGTCATGTCATTTGGATTAACTAATGCACCAGTTACTTTTCAAGCCATTATGGATAGTAATTTTAAGCCATTTATAAGGAAATTTGTCGTTTTATTTTCTGACGATATCTTTATTTATAGTAAATCAATGGCTTTACATTTGGAACATTTATCTCAACTATTATAAGCCCTATTAGATAACACTTTCCATCCCAAAGAGAGTAAATGCTCTTTTGGGGAGGACATAAGTGATTACTTGGGACACATTGTATCTAAAGATGGAGTTAGTCTGGACTCTTCTAAGATTACTGCAATTTCATAATGTTATTTTCCAGCCAATATTGAACAATTACGTGCTTTCTTAGGTTTATCAAGGTATCATAGGAGGTTTGTAAGAAGATATGCATTTGTAGTTGCCCCCTTGACAGATATGTTATAGAGAAATAATTTTGTGTAGACAAATGAAGCCAAATCAACTTTTATATAGCAAGAAATTATCTGCACATTTATCTAAGACTTTTGCTTATGTTTGAGAATTTCATGCAATCTTATAAGTAGTAAGGAAGCGGCATTAGCATGTGTTAAGCAAACACTTTGTAATTCAATCATATCATAGAAGCCTAAAAGTAAGTTTGAATCAAGTCATACAAACGCCAAAGCAACAAAAGTGCTTAGCAAAATTGTTGGGGAATGGCTACTCTATTGTTTATGAGGCTAGTGTCGAGAATAAAGTAGCTGATGCATTATTAAGGATGCATGAGGAAATGACTTATTTTGGTCTTTCTTTACTAACCTTCTTACTGGTTGATAAGTTAAAGAAAGAATATTTTACCTTTGATAGCTTTAAAGCACTTATTTCATATATTAATAGGGGAATAGAGACTAATGGCTAGTTTCATGGAAGAATAGCCTATTATTTTATAACTATAGACCGTTTTTGGTGCCTTAGTCTACTTGCATTCCTTAATTGTTATCTAAATTTCATGCTTTACCTTTAGTAGGATATTTTGGTGTTCTTAGAACATATAAGATGCTATCTACTGAATTTTGTTGGGAAGGAATGAGGAGGTAAGTAGAGGATTTTGGGGAATCTTATCAAGTATGTCGGCAAATTAAATATTTGACAAGATCTCCTACTAGATTATTCGCACCATTACTAATACTAGATAGAATTTGAGAAGATATAAGTATGGACTTTATTGCTTGTTTGCCTAAGTCCAAAACTTATCCAATTATTTTAATAGTAGTGAATAAATTGTTTACAAATTGTCATTTGGGTGCTTTGAAATTGCATTTTAATGCAATAAAGGTTACCTCTTATTGGTACACATGGTGGTAAAGTTGCATGAATTTCCTAGGACAATTATGTTAGATAAGAACTCTATTTGTGTGAGTCATTTTTTGGAAGGAACTCTTTCAATTAAGTGGAACAAAACTAGCATTTTCTAGTGCATATCACCCTCAATTTGATGGACAAACATGGGTCCTTAATTAAATTGTACAACACTATTTGAGGGGATGTAAAATGGAGCATCCTAAGTTGGTAAAATATGCCTATAACACATCAAATCATGAAGGGGCCAAAACTTCTCCTTTTGAAGTAGTATATGGAAGACCACCTTCAACCATTGCATCATATGTTTATGGTTCCTCAAAACTTGATCAATTGACATAGAATTACAAGTTGGAGATGTAGCTCTAAAGCTTTTAAAGGAATAGTTACTTAAGGCTCAACAAAGAATGAAGGAGTTTGCAAATAAACATACGACAAATATGGAATTGTTTCTAGAACTCATTGTTTATGTAAGGTTATAACCTTATAGGCAAATTTTCTTGTTTAACCAATCTTTTTATAAGTTGGCTAAGAGATACTATGGACCTTATAAGGTGATTAGAAAAATAGGGTCTTGTGCTTATGAGGTGGAGTTGGCAACAAATTGTAAGATACATAATGTTTTTCATATATCTATCCTAAAGAAAGCATATAGATCGGATGAACCCTCTTTAGACTTGCCATTGGAAACAATAGCAAGTCATCCTTTATTGGTGCCTCTAGCAATTCCGAGTTCTCGAGAGGTTGTATGGAATGGGTCTACCATGAAACAACTCTTGGTTCAGTGGTCAGGGTTACTGATAGAAGAGACACTATGGGAAGATTATGAACAATTTCGGACTACAAACTTAGATTTTAACCTTATGGACAAGGTTTTTCAAGATAGAGCAAAAATAGCTTAGAAATTGCATAAGTAGTTGTCTAATACAAATCTATTATAGTTTGTAAACAATCTTTAGAGATGTAACTAAAATCATAATAGATGAATAGATCTATAATTGAATTATACACAGCTACAAAAGAAAATAGAAAGAAGAGAGAGGAAAGTATCCCTAATTATAATAGTAGAAATATTGGAGTTTTGGTTTACTTAACATAGGCACTTTCCCTTTCACCTTGCAAAAGAACACAAAATCACATTAGATTCGTAGTGGAGAGAAACACTAATTGATAACAACAGTAAAAGAAAGAAAGAAAGATGGAGAGAGCGAGTACAAATAAAGAAAAGGAGGTAAATATTAAATTAACGTGTAAAGTGATTGAACAATATAGAAACTAATGTTAACGCATAATACATGGACCGAAGGAGTGTGTCGGGCCTGTTAGCTACTCGTGTAGCAAGTTTCATGCCATTGAGGAACAAAACTCGAGTTAGGGGTTAGTGGCGGTCGGGATATATGTGCAAATTTGTAGAAATAAGAGCACGTTTTCAGGGTTTGAGTATGTTAGAGGACGACCGGACGAGGAAGAATAATCAATTAGATAGGGCTATCCGTGCATGTTGGTGTTATGCCCAGTAAAGCAAATGCATATATCCAGTCAGTTTGGGCCCAATCTTCAGGAACAAAATATCCATTCCCATCATAAAAGGCTTTTGTCTCGCTCTTCTGTTCTTCTTCTCTTTTCAACACTAAACCTCTCCATCCGCCTCTCGTTGCCCGCCACTCTCAGGTACTCTCTCTCTCTCTCTCTCTCTCTCTCTCTCTCTATCTCTCTCTCTCTCTCTCTCTCTCTCTCTCTATCTCTCTCTCTCTCCCTTCTTCTTCTCTTTTTTTCCCTCGTAAAAACCTAAACCCTAATTCCCGTTTGCTTCCTCTGAAAAAATTGGCTGCCATTCAAATTCCTTTTGGGTTCATTTTCTGACCTCAATTAACTGCAGTTCCTGGCTTCCTATCGAATATAGAGGTAGAACATTTAGGGGTTTGTGAACCATTGAACGGAAATGAACTCTAATTTGGCACTATAAGCGTCTTTATGAGGAATTAATGTTTGATTTTGCTTCTAGCGGGCAACATCATTGTGTTAATTAGGGTTCGATCTTGTTATTTCGTATGTGTTAATAGTTTCTTTTAGTTAATTGGGATTTGGTTTTATGTTTTCGTGTAACTTCACGAATTTATTGAGATAATTAGGATTTGTTAGTACTTTAGTTTATTTGGTGTATTTATGTGTTTTTTGTCCGTTTTCTTCTCTCTTTTTTTTTTTTGTAGTGAGGATATTGATGGCTGATCGTAACAATAACTTGCTTGGGAAACCTATATGGATGAAACAAGCTGAAGAGGCTAAGCTGAAGAGCGAAGCTGATAAGGCAGCTGCTGCCAAAGCTGCATTTGAAGCAACATTCAAGGATGTTGACATGACCCATCCAAAGGAGGTGGCTTCTTCGGATAGCGAGTCTGAGGAAGCTGAGAACTTGGCAAACAAGCCAATCGGACCAGTTGATCCTGTCAAATGTACGGCTGCTGGTGTTGGAATAGCTGGTGGAACAGCATGTTCCCCATCTTCTTTTGTGATTGTCACGAAGGATGCTGATGGAAGGAAGGTGACCAGTGGGGGCTCCCAGATTAAGGTGAAGGTTGTGCCTGGCGTGGGAGTTGGAGGGTCGGAGCAGGAAGGAATTGTGAAGGATATGAGGGATGGGACTTACACAGTTACTTATGTGGTGCCGAAAAGAGGAAACTATATGGTGCACATCGACTGTAATGGGAAGCAAATTTCGGGTAGTCCTTTCCCTGTGTTCTTCAGTGGAGGTACAGATCTTTGTATTCTTTGAATTTGATGCATATATATGGTTGTCTTGGAAATTTTATAGCTTTGTTGTTATGTCCTTTCACACCAGGCTATGCTACAACTACGTAGATTTCCCTGTTGACATTTGAGTCTACCATAATGTGATAGACTGTCTTCTGTGTTAGACTTTCCTCATGTCATATTCATGGCCCATGTAGTTCTATAGCCTTTATGGTTTCAATTGATCCAATGTGTATAACAAATGATGAATTTCCAACCACAATATGAAAGCATGTCCTGGAATAGCATTTGGTAACCATACCACCATGGTTCATAGTTGCTTAGGCTGGCATTCCAAATACTATGCAGCACTTGGGTCACAAAAATTCTCGGTGAATGAAGAGTTCACTTCTCATCTACTTGGGTGTCATTGGGCTTAATAGTTGTTTGGATCATGGCTTTACTGGCTTTTCTTGGGTGTAATAATTGCTGGGAATTGTTATTGGTTTAATGTATTAAGACTTGTGATACAACACAAAAAGCAATCCATGGGAAATGATGGGTGATCCATTGTTCTTTGAAAGCTAACCCTCATCTGTGAATGAACTAATGGTTAATACACTCCTGTGATCAATTCTCACAAAGGTTGCTCTATCAGTTGCTCTGAGTATTTAAGTGTATATTTTGAAGCTAATCATTACTTCTCATGCAGGTACTTCAACTGGAGGATTACTTGGTGTGGCTCCTGCATCCACATATCCTAGTCTAGTGAACCAAACAATGCCCAACATGCCTAATTACACTGGTTCAGTTTCAGGGGCATTTCCTGGTCTGATGGGAATGATCCCTGGCATCATATCTGGTGCTTCAGGAGGTGCTATTCTGCCGGGAGTTGGAGCCTCACTTGGGGAGATCTGTCGAGAGTACATCAGTGGTAGATGTCCTAAAACTGATTGCAAGTTGAACCATCCACCCCATAATTTGCTCATGACTGCATTAGCTGCAACAACAAGTATGGGAACCCTCAGCCAAGCACCTATGGCTCCTTCAGCTGCCGCAATGGCTGCTGCTCAAGCCATTGTTGCTGCACAAGCACTTCAAGCACATGCAGCCCAGGTTCAAGCACATAACCAGTCAGGCAAAGAATCATCTGGTCTGGCCATCCCCTCCCCCCTCTCCTCCTCCTTCTCTTTTCAATTCCTTTGATCTGCAGCATATACTACATGTTTTTGATGCATTGGCTTTCTTGATAGCTTTGCTGTATGCCATATGTTAGGTGGGTTAAGTATGTTATCCTTGATTTTTAGGTTCATCAGACAAAGAAGTCAAGGGTGATGCGCTGAAGCGGACACTACAAGTTAGCAACCTCAGTCCACTTTTGACTGTGGAGCAATTGAAACAACTTTTTGGATTTTGTGGTACTGTTGTTGAATGTACCATATCTGATTCAAAACATTTTGCTTACATAGAATATTCAAAACCTGAAGAAGCAACTGCTGCTCTGGCATTAAATAACATGGACGTTGGGGGACGTCCGCTGAATGTTGAGATGGTAAAATCACTACCTGCAAAACCAGCTACACTGAATTCATCTCTGGCTTCTTCCTCTCTACCCATGATGATGCAGCAAGCTGTTGCCATGCAACAGATGCAATTTCAACAGGCTTTGCTGATGCAACAAACCCTGACTGCACAACAGGCAGCTAATAGAGCTGCATCAATGAAGTCAGCGGCTGAGTTAGCTGCAGCACGAGCAGCTGAAATAAGTAAAAAGCTGAAAGCTGATGGAGTTGTAACTGAAGAGACAGAAGCTCCCACAAAATCTAGGTATTGCATTTTGACTCATCAAACATTGAATAATGATGATGCTTTGTTTATAGGTCAAAATTACATGCAATTGAAAGACCATATAAGAATGCCATCTGTTGCTCTTTCTATATGAAAAAAAGGATCACTTCATATAAATATTTGAATGAAAGAAGAAGAAAAGGAATCTTGAATGTGGTGAAATTTGAGTAGTTCCAATTCTGAATTTTTAGGGGAAAGGATAAAGATATTATGCAGATCTGCATGAAGCTTTGTTTGTGGTATGGCAACTGAATTATTGAAATAAAAGTTTTGATAATTAGGATGGACTTCTGTTAAACTGGAGGGAGTATCTCGCATAATTTTCAAGTTTAACAGGGAAATAAGGTGCGAGATATGTTGATCTGGGATGTCTTCTGTGTGCAATGTCATGAGTTTCACTTGAGGTTCTTCTTTTATTTTTTTGGTTGGTTTTTTGTTTGTGGTGGTGGTTTGGAGGAGGGAATAGAGAGCATGTGGTTTTTTTTTATCGTGAAGTCCCTTATATTGTGTGATTTTACTATTTTATTTGCACCTTCTATAACAAAGCCTGGTCTCTATCTTTGTCCTTTCTTCGATGATAACCCAAAAGAAAACAAAAAGGAAATTTTGCGATCCAATAACACTTTTACACTCTTACATTGGTTTATTTTATTTTTTTCGTTGGCATATGTACAACAACAGAGCAAGAGGATCATTCTTTGATGTTTTGAATAATTGTTACTAGGGCATCAAATATTAAGAGCCTTTAAAATATGTGTGGGGTTTTGGGCAATAAGTGGACCTTGGTATAGGAAAATATGGGTAATGATCCTAGATTGGGATTATAAAAGAATGTGGAGGAAGTTTTAATATGTTCATTTTAATGGTGTCTAGAATACCCATTTATGTGTTTTGATACTTGTTTGGGGCTTGTTTAATCATTAAAATTTTTTCCTGTTGGTATATGCATCAAGAAGCAATTGAACCATCATTGCCATTTGAATGCAGATAGTCTATGTATTCTCCACTGAATTTGACTAATTATTTATACATTACTAGTAAGTCCAACCAAGAGAACTCCAAAGGGTTGGTGTATTTGTTAATGCTCAAAAATTTTAATGCATGCTCCCATTGATTCAAAATAGAGGTAGCTGTGTAGTACAAGCTACATTTAACTGATGTGTTGTCATGTGTGAATTTTGTTGAGTGGTTTGACATTTATTATTATTATTATTTTTAAAGTTATACACTATAGCACAAATTCGAGTCATCATATTTTATGGGCTTCACCGGAATATCTGACTTCCTATTTGCTCCATTTCCCTCTTCCCTTCCTTCCACACAAGGATCAGTACAATGTCCATCGAGGACACTTTTTTCTATCCAGAGGTGTGGCTTTTTGTTTGAATTTGAAGGTCTGTCCTGTTAATTCAGGCTATTAATTAATTCAGGTTTTGAGCTTTCTCCTTTTGGCTCGTACAAACTGTGCAGTATCAGTAAAAAAAAGTTAGTCCAAGCATGTTAAGTCCATTAACCAAACATGTTAAGTCCAGTATATTATATAACCTTGCCATGTCCTTACAGCTGGTTCTGATGTAAAGGTTTGTTTACTCTGAATACTTGTTTTCTTCACTTTTATAAATGGCACACTTGTTACTTAGATCTTTTTCCATCTTTGCTGCCTTGGGATATTTTGTTGGTTCTTGCCACTTAGAGATGACTTTGATCTGGGAAAACTGATATAAGATTATATTCATGTTAGTACATATTACGATTTTATTCATGTTATCCTCAACTACCTATTTACACATACTGGATAATTAACTGCATCTTCTGCAGATCACCATCACCTCCCCGAGCAAGGTCAAAATCCAAATCTAGATCACCCGTTAGTTATAGGCGAAGGCGGAGATCTCCTACTCGCTCTCCTCCACCATGGCGCCGTCGGGAACATAGATCTAGGTCTCCTATAAGATCTCGGCATTATTCTAGCTATGATGATGAACGGCGGTTGCGTAGAGATAGAGAAGCTGGTCATGGTAATGACAGGAGTAGGAGGCATGATATGTATAGATCTTATGATTATTATTCATCTAAATCTCGAAGAAACAGGAGCCGGAGTATTAGCCCTCGAGCAAGGAAAACATATCGAGATGATTCCAGGTCACCTAGGCGTCGCTATGAAGGTTCTCATAAATCATCACGCACTGACTCTAGATCACCAGTACATCGTCGAGAAAATAGATCTCACAAAAGGAATGATGAAGATGAATTAGAACATAAGAAGAGCATAGGGTTGAAATCTGCTGAAGGGAAACACCACTCCAATGAAAAGAAAGAGGAAATTGAAGTGGAAAGACGGGGGCATGCTAGAAGATGGTCCAGGTCATCATCTGCAGAAGATAGGGGTCACAAAAGAAGCTCAACCCCTGGAAGTTCAGATGTCAAGAAACCAGAAGGTGGAAGGCGGTCAAGGTCAAAATCTATTGAAGCTAGGTCAGGATCTCATGAAGAAGTTGATGCAGTTAAAAAAGAAAAATCAAGACATTACAGTAGATCAAGGTCCAGGTCTGTTGGAGTTGAGGATAGCTCTAGACGAAAATCAAAGGAAAAGAGAGGTGATAGATCTCATGTTCAACGACGGTCCAGGTCAAGATCCTTGGAAGGTAAGCGTTACTTCAAGGATAAGTCAGAAAATGGCAAGCATAAGTCAAAACACAGTGATAGAAGACGCTCGCGGTCTAACTCCACAGAGAGATGGCATCGAGGAGAAGGAATGTCAAGTAGATCAGAGGAAATGAAATCAAAAAGAAGAAACCAATCAGGGTCAAAGTCTAAAGAACACAGGTACCAGTCTGGTGATGAACTGGATGGAGCTAGAGATAAACATAGGAGTTCATCCAGAAGGAGGTCCAGATCAAGATCAGTAGAAGCTGATTTTGACAAAGAAAAGGTGCGCCACAAGAGAGGTAAATCAGAAAAGGAAAAGCACTCAAGATCAAATTCTTCAGGGGATGAAGAAAATGGATGTAGTGAAAGGAAAGCTAAAAGAGATGGAAAAGTGGGGCTTTCCAATGGTTATTTGGATGCAATTGAAAATGGTATTGAGATGCCAGATAATGGAGGTGATGGGAAGATGGCTCTAAAGCAAGATAATCACGTAACAGCTGAAATGAAGGGGGACAAAGGTAAAACCCAACAAGATATGGATATGGAATTGCAGCTACTGAGAGGTGATGGTGATCAACCAATGGTTTTGGAAAAGATTAATGATGACAGGTGGCAGAATACAGGCATCTAGAGCTCAATTCTGGTATAGTGGACTGATAAACACTTCTTTTTACTCCATGTATGGTGAAATTAATATAAAATGTAGCTTGATACGCATTTATTTGATTGGCTGGCCAGGTCTCCAGGATGACATGCTACGTAATTAATTCAGATCCTTATTTGCTCTGACCTGTTAGAGTTTTCCAATGAGACAAATCATTTCTGTTTCTATCGTGTGTTGGTGATCCATTGGACCTGTGACACGTTAGAGGCAAACTGAAGAAACTCTCGAAAATAAAATATGAACTGGCATTGAAGACTTTGATTGAACACTGATCATGCTTTGATTTCAGGATCTCCATGGAGATTTGTACTGACGAATTGGTCTTCGGCAGCAGAAACTGTCTAGCGATAGTTATGATTGTCAGCTCGTCCCTTGCCCCGGAAATCAAGCTGCATCCAACATCTTTCTAGAAGATAGCTGTGTTCTTTATGGTTCTCAAAATTTTTCTTGCCAGTTATTGGCTATGCGTAAATGTGGACACGTTTCTGTTCATCTTTGCAGGTCACTGTGGAACTGATCGGAGATTGTATCTGAGATTTTTGGTATTACTATTTCAGGATTCTCCCTTCTCCTGTGGACAGAGATGCAATGCTTGTAACAACCTTCTTTTGCTGCTTGATGTATGTTGGATTATTACCTTTATTGCTAGCTTCCTCATTATAAATATGAAAATACTTGCCTTTTGTTGTTGTCATTGAATGAACTTTTCTTTATGCTTATTGAAACTGAAAAAAGAAGGTGCTTGGTGATCTCATGTCAATCATCTGCTAGATCATTATTTCTTTATTTCATACTTCTAACTCAAAGGAAATGGATCGGCTGTTAGGAAATTTTCTTCTGAAGTTTGAGACTCCCTTGACTGTTTTCCTTTGCTGCAACCACAGTTGCTTTGAGGCTTAAAATATCAATTTAGTATGTGGTGTGGGTTGTTTCAAGATGTGCTTGTCTGTTTGATGATAAATTTTTTATTGGTGTTGCTGGCATGTTACAAATTGCATACACATGCAGGTGACACATGGTGATTTCCCTTGAAGCTTCTTGATATCAATTGGGCAATTTAAGTTTCTATTATCTAGTACAGGTAAGCGAATGGAGATCTGTGGCCTAGGAGCTTATGTTCCATAGGGTATCATTAGTTTAATAGAAGTTTCTTAGGGTATATAGATGGTCACTAAAGTTTTCTAGGAAGTTATGTATTGGTCGCACTTAACTTCTCATGATGTGCTGTAAATTGCATCCTTACTCTATCCGGTTTGTCTTTTTTCTTTCTTTTTTTCCCCTTCTTCTTTTTTTTTTTTCCTTTTCCTTTTTCTTTTTTTTTTCTTCGAAGGAACTTTGGTTAGGTAACAAGCACATGGATTGAAGTGAAAACAGTTGCAGGGATGTGTGAAATTGTGCCTATTGCTTCATGTCAAACACAGGCAGGTTGGCCATATCCAGTTTAACAAAAGACGAAAATACAAAGTTGAGTAAGGCAAGTGTTTGTCAGGAATATCCTGGAAATAGTTTCAGCTTTGCTGGCTGATTTTTGTGGTAGGTACCTATTTCTGATAAAATTTTCCCTGATACAAACTCCATTGCTAGCTCTGGTTGATTGTTCTTTTCAGCTATTACTCTTTCTTTTGTTAAATTTAGACGACTACACAGCTCATCTTAAGTCTCTTTTCGGTCTTTGGTTTCAATGCTTTAGCCATGATTTTTCTATTTCCCTTCCCTCCCTTCCCACTTACCCTCTTAATTTCTCCTCCCATCCCTTCTTCTGCACTTAATTTTGAGGTGGTGTTGGACCGGGCCTGATTATCCAGCCCTTTTTTTTGGAGGTGACTCGCAAGCTTTGGATCTACAAACTGTTCGGTATTTTGTTTTTTTTTTTTTTTCCGTCCCAACTGCAGATGTCGGGTTCAGGGTTCATGGTTCATGCTGTGTATGCAGGTCCATGAAATAACCTAGGGGTAACTAAATTTTTATTTATTTATTTTATCACCTATTTTAATTTCACGTTTCTGTGAAATATATACACGAATTGTTTCTGGATTATAACATATATACATGAATCGTTTGTGGTTTATGATTAGAACCTAACCTTTTTCTTAATCCATCTGATATCAATAACTCTACCCATTACAATTTGGGGAAGATTTAGACCTTGTCTATCCCATTGGGAGAGCAAATAGCAAATGACTTTTTCTACTATTGCCAGATGGCTTCAGAGAATTTCTGGTACTTGTGATTTTTGGCCAACTTGGCGTCGTTTGTTTTTGCTGGGAAGGAATAGTATTTGCTGTCATTAAATTATTAATCATCTGGGAAACAAAGATTACTTAGTATGATGCTGATCTCCATGTCCAACTGCTGGAACTATGGTTCTCCTTGGGTGTCCTTAGTCAAATCATTTTGCGTCGTGAAGTACTTTTGTCCATTTACATTTTTTTTTTTTTAATGAGGGGACTTAAAAGGAAAAAATTTAGTCGAATATTCGAGAGGATGCTAAGCTGTTTACGACGGATTAAAACGGTAGACGGAGAGTGAGATATAAGCTCATGCACTGGTTTCGAGAAATTGTCTACTTGATCTATTTTTGATCGAACGGGGTATAATCTGTATGGTTAATCACTATTAGTGGTCATCTATGAGACTTCTCCGCATTATTTGTTGCCACAAAACACTGCGGTCTCACGATGACATGTGATTATTTTAAGTTCTGATTATAATAAAATTTGAATAGTAGTTTCGAAGACGCTTTGAACGAAATAACTACTGTGTAATTGCTAATGAAGGTATCGTTTTGTTTTTTTTTAAAAATATTTTGGTTAGTTTAACATTAAATTGATTAATAATACTAATTGGTTTCGATAAGACAATAATACAAATAGTACATTATTAAATATTAATGGTATTCAAACAAGTTTACTAATCTTTAGTTATATGTTATTATTTCAATAATGTGACATTACTTAGTTATGCAATATTAAACCATCTCAATACCAGCAGGCATGTAATGTTATTTATCATAGTAATGCTAATTTAATTTGGCGTCATGGTATTTATTTTAGTCCCTGCCCATTGCATGTTACCTTTATGTAGTAGACATATGAGTAAAGTTTCCCGACCATAGAGTTACATATTGCGAAAGGTATAAGGATGCAGGTTTGCCATGAACTAGGTAGGATATGCGTCGATTTATTATCCGATTCTTACAGCACTTTGAAAGGGCTATTAGGCCCTGAACACAACGCTGACATGATTATATCGGGTGAAGCATGGGTCTACTATATTTTTAAATAAAATTATATAAATACGAATTTGATGAAAATTATTATATAAATACAAATCCTAAATTACATTTGAAAAATGCAATATTAGAAATAAGAAATGTATTGCATTTCATATATACGATTTAATGTTTTGTTTATCATAATTATCTTGTATTTAGTAGATGCTATGCATGTTATATCTTAATAATGAGATATTAATGTAGTTGAATATATGTTGCATCTTTATGATCTGACATAGGAACAAATATTCATGTTGTATCTTAGAGATATTTATATTGTATTTTAAAGATACGAGATTAGTTTAATAAATTGATAATATTTTTTAACAATTAATAACTCAGTAATATTTATTACATGAATGGTGAACAAAGTAAAATTCCCTTATTATATCCATTTAATCTTTTGTCCAGTGTAATGTTGTGGTAGGTTTTTTATTATTTCCTTGGCTACGTGCACTTGTACAAAATTCGAAAAAAGTCGTTTGTGCGCTAAACGCTTATATGCTTTACTATTTTACTTAATTCTAAAGCTTGACTCCTACAATATTTCAAGTGCATAAGATGTGCTTGTCAGGAAAGTTGTGCTTCAGGGTGTCTAATATGATATAGATGCTCCGCAAGCTTACTGAGAATGTCTATCTGACTCACAATACACAAAAATTTTAGAAAGAGAGAGGAGAGGGAAATTAAGGATACCCGCACTTCTTAACTAAAAGAATAATTTCTTACTTTTTCATTGTGACATGTATTAGTTGAAATTAAATCATTAATTTAAAGAAATAAAATTGATACATTGAATTTTTGTAAATGAAAATACAATACAAAAAAATGTGGGACAATGCTACCAACACTATTCGAACATTCAATTTTTCGAATTTGTTACGTAGTTTAAACTTTTTGCGTCATGGGTACGAGATAAATTAAAAATTCATGTGGTAAATTGAATTTCCGACTATAGTTCAAGTTGGAATTGTAACATTGTCCCAAAAAATAAGTATGGTGCAAAGAGCAACATCATATAGATACAAGTATTCTGCAAAGAGCAATGTTATATGGATACAAGTATTCTTCGATTTCTTTAATGTATAAAGTTATATAATTAGCGGTGCTACAAAAATTATTAGTTTCAGTGTAAGTGATTAAGTAACCAATCATTTAATAGTCCACATTTATTTTTATAATGTTAATTGCAAGAAAGGTACACCAAGCACTATGATTATTACTATTTACTAATATTTTATGTGATAGGATTGAAATATTTGTAGTATTTTCAATGTAATTATTGTTTATGGTTTACTACTGATAAATAAGTAGGAATTAAAGAAAATTTGGTTGGTTAATTATAATTTTGTAATGAGTTGAATATATAAAAAAGAAAACAAAAATAAAAGAAAATAGATAATGTCATTTAAGTAATAAAATAATAGCAACTTGAAAAGGTTCAAATGATTGTTGTAAGAATTAAGCTCTTAATTAGTTATTTGCAAAATCAAATGGCTAATCGTCATGGTTTATATAGTATCTTATTAAATCCTACTTCTAAAACATATGCATAATATATATAATTTTGAGACAAGTACAAATCCAATCCCTAATATTTAGTAGCATTTCTACTTAGGTGGAAAATCATGTAGTTCTTTTATTGAAGTCCTTTAACATTTGTAAAAATTTTCAAATAAGTTGTTTTAACAATGGTGTTAGTTTTTTTGTTATTGAGGGACACACAACACTATTTTATTTGTTCACTCATTAATATTACATAAATTATTTAATAAAATATTAATAAATAAATAAAATAATAATAATTCAAAATTAAAAAAATACATGAAAAATAAAATTTGCATAAAAATGAGAATAAAGTTATTCCAGCACCTTAAGATAGTTAGCCTAAAGTTTTAAGTTGATTGCAACTTACTAAAAAAGTTGATAATTCTACCAATTTATGATTATAGATAACTATCCACCATTTTTGGTTAAGGGAAGGTTCACCTCCTACCCAACCTCCTCTTATTAGATAGGCATTAGCTACATCTTGCCTTAGTATAGGTAGAATTTTTTTTTTCTTTTGTTTTTTAAGAAACACTTTATTTTTATTTATTTTTTTTAATTTTATTATTTTGCTTAATTTATAATATTTTATTATATAATTTGTTTAATATTAATGTGTGAATAGATAAAATTGTGACATGTGTCTCTCACTAATTGAGAAACTTATGTTGTTTAAATAATTCATTTAAAAAATTTTGTGAATATTAAGGATTCAAATGGAAAAATAAAAAAATAAAAAATAAAGTTTAAGATAAGTAAAAATTGACCAAACATCTTATGTAACTAGTTAAATTTTTTTTCTTTCTCTTCAAAATATAGAGAGAGAAATCCCTACATCCTCTCTCTTCCTCATCTCTTCTTTTCTTCTTCTCTTTTTCTTCCCTTTTCTCTGCATAAACCTTATGGTTCCAACCCTTCTCTTTAAACACTTTTCCTCGTCACCTTTACCTAAACCCTTTAAACTCTTTAACCCTTCAAACACAATAACTAGTTTAACCTGTCTCCTCTATTCATCATCTCTTAAACCCTAATCTTCCTCTATTGTTAATCTCTTTTGTTTTCCTTTACATTTAACACCTAATCTTACCTTATAATCCTAACTCTAAGCATAAAACATTAGCTATCTTCTCTTCTCCCCTCATAACCTTAATCCTCCTCTATTGTTATCTATCTGCTTTTAACATACTTAATCCTCCTATTTCAAAAGGCACTTTAGTTAAAAAAGCAAAAAAAACTTATGGAAAGTCTTTCTTTACTAGTAAAACCTTAGAAGAGTTAAATAAAGCTTTGGAAAATGTTGAAAGGTAAACTACCAGCATAATCATGTAGAATGTCTACCTCCTTTATTTGCTAGCCTACCATCAGATCAAAGGGGTGGTTTTCAATTTTATGCAATTATGCCCCTTCAAGCTTAGTTGCTCTAAACTTTAAGCTCAAATTTATTCCACCTATCCAACATGGTTCAATGTTAAAGGATAGAATTCCTTTAGAGGTTGAGAATGAGGATGCAAACTATTAGAATTCCACATTGGTAAGGTATTTTCTTAGTTGATGATTAACTTCGCCTTAGTCTAATCTATAATCATGCGGATTTTAAAAGATTTTTGTATTAGGGGAGTTATTGCAAATAATGAGAGGTTTTACTATTTCAAATTTACTAGAGATAAAGATATAAATCCCATTCTAGAGAAGAGTTGAGCTTAAAGATTGCTCCTATTACAAAAGTGGTGGAAGGGAATGTCTTTAGATGAGGCTTAATCTACTTAAGTTCCAATCTAGACTCTAATTTCTAGAATACCTTGTAAGCTTTTGTTTGAGGAAGGGCTAAGTCATATAGCTAATAAAGTGAGCACACCTTTAAATGCTAACACTCTTAGTGCTAGGAAACAAGCTAATCGGGTTCATACTCTTGTTGAGCTTAAGGTGAAAGATGAGTTATTAGTGAAGTTTAAGTTGAACAAGCTGATAGTTCTATAGTAAAAGTAAGTGTAGACCATTAGTGGCTCCTTAAGAGGTACTGTATATGCAAAGTGTTTGGCTATTCTTATTAAACAACTCCATAGCATGTTGACCATGCAACCTTGAGAAGGTTTGGAGTGCCTAAAGGTAAGTGTGTATAAGTAAATTAGAAGGAAAAAGGCATAACACTAAATTGTTACTATTGATTCTAATGGCTTACCATCTGCCCATAGGCTTAAAGGACCACAGCAGGTTGGCTTAAGTGAGAGAGTCCCCACTCCTTTGAAGGGTAATCCTAAAAATGTTGCTTTTAAGGGTTACCATGCCATGGAGATGGAAGAGAAGTAGAGAAAGTTGAAGTTCCATGTAAAGAGTTGGTTCATGATGTTGATGAAAAAAAATCGAAGCTTTAGATAGTTCTAATCAACTACATATCCATGTTTCTAAAACTCATGGCTTTTTGAAGGAGGAGAAGGTAGATTTTGAAAGGTTAGAAGAAGATGGTGATTTTAGGGACGACTATGATCTAATGGAGGAGGAGAATACACTTATTCTTTTGGTGCTTACAAGAAGACGGAGATGGTAGTGCAGTTTTTCTATAAGTAGCAGCAGCTCAAACTTCAGGGGAAAACATAAGAAGAAACATTTCAAAAGGAAGTGCAACTTTGCTTGACATCAACTGTTTCTAACTTCTTTCCGTCTCTATTTGTAAATGAATATACTTCTTGGAATGTTAGGAGTATTAATGACCATACTAAAGCTAAAGATGCAAGGAGGAATTATATTGAATTTAGAGTATCTCTTTAGTTTTGTTAGAAATAAGGGTAAACTTATCAAATGAATTTCTCAGTAAACTTAAAGTTAGACTAAATTGGTTTGTTGTTATTAACTCATTAGCAAGAAAAAAGATTTGGGTTTGTAAGAATCCAATACTGTGGAGTGTTCAAGTGTTATAAGAATATAAGTAGTTTATGCATTGCTTTGCTAAAAACTTTATGGTGAACTCCTCCTCTTTCACCACCTTTGTTTATGTCTTGAATAATGATGATTTGAAGAAGTGCTTATAGGTTTACCTATTTGCTATTGCGCCCTCTGTTGGAGATTGGCCCTAGCTAGTCCTTAGAGATTTTAATTTCATGAAGGGTGTAAATGGACATTGTGGAGGCAAGCTGGTTAATGCACTAGCAATGGTGGATTTCCAAAACTTTTTAGACTTAGCGAAGTTGATTAACTTACGATATGATGGGGATTTATTCTCTCGGTTGAACAAGCAATCATCCAACCCTATTTTGTGTAAGCTTGATAGAGTTCTTATTAATCATTCCTGGTTAAATCTATTTCCAAGAACTTAATAGCATTTAAATCTCCTCTTAATGCTTGGTTGGACTTTTATGGGCATTAATGTGAGGAGGAAAAGAAGCTTGTTCAAAATTTTCAATTTTTTGGTTGAGCATGAATCTTTCAATGATTTGGTGAACAAAGTATGGAGTGTAGAAGTAGTTGGTTCTGAGTTTTACAAGGTTGTTTTAAAGTTGAAATTGCTTAAAGGGAAGATAAAAAGTTAAACAACTTGGCTTATTCTATTCTACCTACCGAGATAAAGCTTGCTAAAGCAAATTTGTCTGCTATATAAGCCTCAATTTTAAGAAATGAAGATATTTCGAGAATGGAGGAGGAAAGATTAGCTTTTAAGGAGTATTATTTGTTAAGAGCGATTGAGGAAAGTTTCTTTAAAAAAGAAAAAAAAAAATCTAAGCAAAATGGTTAAAGCTTAGTGATAAAAGCTCTCCTAATTTAATAAACCAATGATAAATCTTCATAATAAGAGTACCATTCATAGTCTTATTAGGGATGATAAAAGTGAAGCAAAGGGATATGTGCTTTTATAGGATGAAATCTAACAATTTTTTATGCCTTTATACTAGTCTTAATAGCTAACCCATTCCTAAGGGACATTAAATAATATGTCACTTGAAAGCTTTCTAATGAGTGGATTAGAGATCTAGATGCTCCTTATTCTAATAAGGAGATTAAAGGGGGTTTCTTTTCTATTGCCAATGACAAAGCCTAAAATCTAAATGGGTACTTGGCATAATTCTTTAAAGTTGCTTAAGAGCAAATTGGGTTTTGCATTGTTGATGCCATTCAAGAATTCCTTAAATCTAGCCATCTTTTTGAAAGAGGTAAATGCTACAATTTCATCCTCGATAGCTAAAGTGGCAAACAAATCAAAGTTGTATGATTATTGACCCATTACTTGTTGCAATGTTTTGTATAAGGTAATCTCTAAATTCTTAACAGCCTATATGGAACTTGTCTGTCCTCTTTAGTGGATAAAGAACAAGCAGCTTTTGTCCCTATGAGAATAATCATAGATAACATTTTCTTGGCCTAAGAATTATTTGTGGGGTACCATAAACGTAAGAGTGCTCCTAGATGTGCTCTTAAGGTGGATTTTCAAAAGGCTTATGATACTTTGGAACTTCTAACTTAATACTTTAGAGTTTGTGTAGTTTCCTCATCACTTAGAGGAGTCTTATCCATCAATGTATCTTCGTTGCCACCTTATCAATTAATATAAATAGTGAATTCGTAGGCATCTTCCCAAGTAAAAGTGGTTTAAGATAAGGAGGCCCCATTTCCACTTATCTTTTTATAATTGATATAGAGTTCTTATTGGCATGCTAAGGAAGTTTCCATGTTACCCTTCTTTTTCTTATCATTGGAGATGCAAAAATAAAAAACCAACTCACCTTTGTTTTGTAGATAGTAGCTTGTGTTTTGTAAAGATGATCTTCCCTTAGTAAAGATTGTTCATGGAACTCTTCAACACTTCCATACCTTTTCAAGATTATTTGCGAATGAAAATAACAGCAATTTTTCTTTCCCTTTCTAATTTAAACAACCAGTGATGCTCTAAATACTTGATGAAACTCACTTCTAAGAGGGAAAACTACCAATTCGGTATTTTGGGGTCCCACTCATATCCACAAAATTGAAGAAATAAGATTGCAATGCTCTTCGAGAGAAGATCCTAGCAAGAATTTCCTCTTGGACCTCAAATTCCTATCTTATGCAAAACATCTATAGCTCATTAAATCCATCTTATTCTTCATGTAAGTCTATTGGAGCTTAATTTTCCTTCTTCCTAAGTTTGTGATAACTTAAATCGAGTAGAAGCTAAACAATTTTTTATAGAGTTCTAAACCTAATATTACCAACAAACTAAGGTTAGGCGAGATTTGGTGTATGATTTGAAGAAAAATGGTGGTCTTAACATTCTAAAGCTCACATTGTAGAATAAGGCAACATAATTTAAACACATTTAGCTCCTCTGTAAGGGCCGCGAGCAAGGTTTATTGTTGATTGTGTTTACTCGATTTACCTTAAAGGTCGAACATTTTGAAATGTTAAAACTCTAATTATGTACTCATGGATTTGGAAGAAGCTTCTCTAGTTATGTAATTCGGTTAGGTTCCAATAAGGTTTATTGGGTGATGGACTTTCTTAGTTTGGTTTGACTTTTGGTTACCTACAATTTCACTAGATGCAATAATTAGTCAACATATATTGTACATTTCAAACTACTTAGTGAAGTTAGAATTTGCTTTATTTTGAATGGGAAGGATTGGTGTTAGCTTAGTAGTGTGTTTTGGAATAACCTTCATTTTCCTTCTTCATAAAACCTAATCTTACATGTTGTGATGTTTGTAAATGGGTGGCCTTTCATTCAATTACTTTTCTATCAAAAGTGGATATAAAATTCTTATCCCTTAAATTGCTTTTGTTAGTTGGGGGAATGTTGTATGGCATAAATCACTAGTGCTTAAACGTAGTTTTGTGTTATGGTTAGCTTGGTGGAGGAAGCTACAAACATTGAATAGGATGCTTTATTAGGGGTTGGTGAACTCTACTTCTTGTTATTTTTATGCTCAAAATCTAGAGAAATACTCTCACTTATTTTTTTATGGGTTAATGTCGTATTTAGACTCAAAATTAAGCCTTGAGTAGGTAAGAACACGATTAACAAGGGATTTAGGTTGAGGGATACGCTTGCCAAGACAGACTTGATTCCTAGAGTACCAAATACAATGCATTGTTGCATTACAACAACTAGACTGTCTTAAACTTATAGAAGCAATTAGAGCAGCTATAACACCTTGCTAAGAGTGAAACAAATAAGGGTAGCCAAGGAGATCACAAACTTACATCTACATAAGAGATGGGTAAAGGCAATTAGAAAGGGTGAATGGTATATTTGATATCTAAAGTTTACTAAAATGTACAATTTATTACTATAACTTTGAAATGATCAATTTAAAACCTAAATGAAGTTTTTATTATTAGCTATACTACTTGAGATAACTCTATTAGTATCTATTTGCTAACATAGCATAAATTGACACACGACAGTAACATGAATGGGCACGTGGCATAACAACCTATTAGTATGCTAATGTCGCATAACTTGGCACATGTGAAGTCTATCAACTCATTTCTTAACATGATCAAAGGGGCAATCTATAATATATAGAAGGCTTATCTTATATAGCATCCCATGTGGGACTTGAGATAAAGATGAATTCCAATTTGCAATTTTCACGAGAGAAGGAGTCAAACTTGACTTGATTTTTTGAACTTGATTTAATTTTCAATTTACAAGAAAATGCTTAATCTACTCTATAATTCCTTTTAAATCATGCAAAAATTTCTACAAAAAAAACTTTCTAAAATTGAGCATTTTCTTTTAAATTTTTATATGATTTTAAATAAATCATGGAATAAATTAAGAATTGAGTATTTTCTTTTAAATTGAAAGTTCAATCAAGTAAGAAAAATCAAGTCAAGTTTAACTCATCTCACGAAAATTGAAAATTGGAAATTCACCTTTATCCCAAGTCGTACATGGGATGCTACATAAAACAAGCCCTCTATAAATTATGAGTTGCCCTTTTATGAGTCGATGGACTTGGCATGGATTACCTTGGATCTATGTTGATAATTGATTTTTCAAGGTGCCACGTATCAAGTTATGCCACCTCAACACATTAACAGGGTATCATAGTATGTGTCTATTATGCTACTATCATATGTCAATTTATATCACGTCACAAGGCATTACATCAAATTATGCCACATTAGCACATTAATAGGGTATTATGCTACGTATCCATTTATGTTACTATCATGTGTCAATTTATGTTATGTCAGCAAATGGATGCTAATGGAGTTATGTCAAGTAGTATAAATGATAATGAAGTTTTCACTTAAGTATTAAATTTACCATTTTAAAGTTAAGGTAGTAAATTGCATAGTTTGGTAAACTTTAGATACCTTGAGTTATTTGACTAGTTTTCCCTTATTTCTCACAGTATTTTTGTTTACTCCTTTTTGTATAGAATAGTTATTTAACCATCCGTCGTTTAATGACTATTCATTCTTCCTTCTTTATGAATTTAATGAATTTTATTACTTTCCCAAAAATAAGACTGAACATTAAGGATTAAATTTGTAATTTTCCTTACAATTTTTCCATTTTTGACCAATATTTAATCTCAACTCTAACTTAATTAATTTAGTGAGCTAATTACACTAGATATCATCAAGTTTATACTTAACTAAATAAACCACTCGAGTAGTTTTGATTTGAGTTGAACCCAACTATTGTCAAATTAGTACTGAAAAAATGTTGACCCAAATTTAAGTAATATATTATAGGTTTGATTGATTTACTTCCTTAATAATAATATATATAAGCAAGCCCCCAAGAATTAAATGTGGAATAAATTCAATGAAGCATGTAGCATGAGGATTCCATCACTTTTCATAATATTTTAATAATTAAGAAAACATGTACACGTCCAAGAATATAAAAACCTAAGCATAACGTATTAGCCGTTGCCACTTGGGTAAGATTAGCTGTCAACTTAATTTAAGTCATTTTCATAATTAGATTTTTAAACATGCTCAAATTTCATCTATTATTAATGCAAGAAGAATAGCTGAAAAGTGTCAGATGTGACTTAGAGGAGTCTTCTTCATGTGTAATTTTTCCTAAGTCAAGCTTGTCTCCGTAACAGCAGCTAGAGTTTAAGAGTCATAACTTATGGGTCGACCCTTCAAAAAGATTAAAAAGTCATTTTGATTGTGATTAGAATAATCCATTGGGTTAAGAAGGCTAAACACACTATTCATTACTCAATTTAATGATTAAAAGTGTGATTATAAAGACAATACATGAAGTGTGATATAAAAAATGTGATCATGATAACAATAAATGCAACCATAATGTAAATAATTATTTGTGATCCTTATTTAAATTTATGTGTTTTGAGTTTTGATACGAATTCAGCTCGAATTAAGATATGATCACAACCTACCTAGGGCATAAACTTTTACCCTCCAATCATACCATTATATTGTTATTCATGCATTTCTTAAATATTAATGTTAATTGTCCCTTTTTTTTTTTATAATCTAATTTATTTCCTATACTTTTGTTCTCATGACAAGTCAAACATATACTTGATCACTTGTATATGATATAGGTTTATCGTAATTACATTGTTTAACAAATATATTTATATTTATATTTATATTTACATTAGGAGTAAACAGGTATAGGATGGATAAATTATGAGATTGTATTTATATCTTACTTTATAGGTATAAATTTCGAAACTTTCTTAAGCTGTAGCATCATAGAACCACTCTATATCCTATAGATTGTATAGAATACGTAGTATTTTGTAAAACTCTTAAATTTTTTTTTTATTTTCCTTATAAATTATAATATGACTATTTTTTTCAAAACATAAAACAAACCTTATACCTTTTTTTTTTTTTAAAGCAATTACTCAATTTAGCCAATCTTTCAATGATACTAATGAATAGAGTATATTGTGGCATATTTTTGACCAATTTTTCTTTTCCTTAAATGATTCTTTAACCATCATTATTATAAATGAATTTTTATGGAAGTATTATATAAAATATTTTTTGTGTAAATGAAACTTTCATTTTCTAATAATCACATTGCATAAATATTTTAGAGAATAAGCATATTGTTTTAAAAAAGAAAAGTAATAAACATTCTATTTAATGTGAGATCTAAAATTTTAGTAAAATGTGAATAAAAAATTCATAAGATTATATAGTTCAATAATTATATATGTGATGATAATATAAGATTAAACAATTAATTATAGGAAAATGAAGACATAACATGAGAAATGAAATAAAACATACAATCAAACTAAAATATCTTTCTTCCTTAATATATATGTATTAGTAAAATAATCTCTTTATACTATAAGAAAATCATATTACACTTTAATAATAATACTAAACCTTTTGTCAAATATAAAATAAAGAAACTATTCCATTATAGAAAACAAGCTTTATTAGATGATAGATTTAGCAATGGAGGAAGGAATAGAAATAAAATGACGATGGAGCAAAGGTTAAAGACAAAAGATGGAAGGGAAGAGATTAACGAGCATTTAGTTTAGGATTTTCGATAGGCTAAGCTTTATTTTATTTTGATAAGATGGTATCCTTTATTTATTAATTTTATTTAATTGCTTACAAGGTGGGTATTTTTGGAACCTGTACCCTATATGCTTTAAAATATAGGTTCTAAGATAGGTATGAGATATCTTGATTTCTTAGCCGTATCTAACCCTATGAGAACACATTTCGAAAAATTACCATTCGAAACTATCATGTGACTTAATTACTTACCCAAAACTTATTCAGCTGAGCAAGATCAAGGTGTATACCCTATACAATAGGGTTATCTACTTACTCTTAATTTATAAAAAATGAGATCTTGCTAATAGTTACTGGTCTTTCAACATTAATAAAATTTGTCAACTTTAGTTTATACATATGAATATTTAGTGCACCTCCTTAATCCTTCTTCCCTTTTTTTTTTTGGTATAAATATGCTCTTGAATTTTCATTTTAATTAGATAAAAAATTCAAAAAAAAAAAAAAAGATTCTAACTGAAAGATAAATAAAATAAAAAGAAGAAAAGAAAAAAACCTTATGTTTAATTTTTTAATTTTTTTGAATATAATATTTTTGTTATATTTTTTTATTTATTATAACTTCCTTTGTTATTTTTTTTTTTAATTTTCATCAAGCACAAAATGGTTATGTGAGGGTTTGAAAGTACATTTTTAAAGATTGGAAAATTTAATCGTTCAATTTTAAAGATGCGAAAACTAAATTTATGTGGAGTATGGCATTATAGTAGTAATTGATTTATATTTAAATATAATGTTTCGCGTCTCGAACAGAAAAAGTCATAATAGTTACGTCGTATAAACTAACTTAAGATAGAAGCTGATCTCATAGCTCTTATTGTAAATATAGTTCACACAAGGTATACATAACTCAACTAGCTTAAAGCATCTATTTTAATATCTATAAATAATCAAACCTATGGTATAACCTTACAATATACCCATTTTACATAACTTATTGTCTCATAACACAATAGTATTTACATAAACGTTTCATACTTAGAGTTATAATTTATAATTATAATTTACCAAAAACTATAGATTTGAAGTTTATTTACAATAAGATAGGAAACTAGTAGGCATCTTAGGGAATTCTTAATTAGTTTTCTCAAAACTCAAAAGAAAAGTCAAAAGTCTAAATTCAGTAGATTCCTCATTTTTCACTTTCCTAACCAATTGCACATTAACTTAAGGCCTAAGAGTGGTTATATTTGAACATCCTGACCTTTACTCATTACCTACAAAAGAGTCTATAAGAATGTAAGTACAACAAGCTCAATAAGTGGGACGGAGTCAGAAGAGTATCATATACTCATAAATAAGGTTATTAATTATGATGAAACACAATGTAATCAATTACTTGAAATATCGCACAATGTTATTCGAACCATTGTGAGGTCGAAGAAATTGCATTTGTTCTAATCTGAATCGAGTAGTTTTAGTGCAACTTAAATCAAATCAAACTTAGGCTTATGCAATGGAGAACATTTACCTCCTATAATCATTTTCAAACCACAACCCCTATCCTTGGCGCAGCCATCTCGCCTATCACTTAGTTTGACTAAGGATGAAAAAATGATCATTTCAGCTATTCTCATCAAAGGGAGTTAATATTTGGCCCAATACTCTTTATTGTTCTCTTAATGATTGTTCTCCTAATGATTGCTATGTATGTTCAGTTAAGTTAATAGTTAAATCACTCTTAATTCTATCTAAGGGTAGCTAAACAAGTTCATAACAAAACAAAATGAAATAATCATGCAGAACAACACGTTAAAGAGTTTAACTCTTGTCACAAGCAGAATATCAACCTTATATATGGTATGCGTACAGATAGCTAATTTATAGCTACAATCAAAGTACTCTTAAGCTTTTAGATACTTTAATACAATATCTCAATAAAACGGTAAGCCACAATCCCAACTTGCCTATCTAGACACTAATTGTGGAAGACTCGTATCTTCAATGCTCTATTATATATATACAAAACTCAGATTTTATTTTCGTCAGAGTTACGAAAATGTTGGGATTCTATCATTTGTATTCCATTAAATGGTTATATATAAATATATATTTATATATCTAGAGTATATTATTATTTTTCTTATATAATGAAATATAGTTTTATTATATAAGTTAAGTTAAGTTATTAAATATCAACAATATACGTAGTTATACTATTATGTATAATATATCGTTTTAATCATATCAAAACGTACTTTTAATTAATTAAACCATATTTCAACTACGGTAAGATTATCATAGTACGTAAATTCTCACAATATTATAGAGATATATGTTATATTATCCAGAATTGTTATATTTGAGTAAAAGTAGTATCATTAGGTTTATACATACTTAATAATATATATTATGAGTTCTATTTCGAGAGATGACTTTTAAAGGATATTTCGGTTTCTAATATACCCATATGTGCCTATAATAAGTATTATCGTATTATACTTATTTTATGTAATTAAACCATATTTTATATAATTTATTAATATAACTCAATAATGTAGGTGTTATCTAATCGTAATATGTATATAACATATTCCGATCTTAAAAGTATCATTAAATATATTAAAAACTCATTTTCACCAAATCTAACAAGTATGTATTTATATAGTTTTTGTTTCAATATTTATCATATTTTGATATATTATTATTAAAAATAAGCCGTGATTAGTAATTTAAGCTATTTAACTACGTAAATTCATAATAAATAGCTTAGATTACCAAATAATTTCTCAAAAATTTCTATAGACTTCTAAAAATATAGAGAATTTAGTCATCACTTGGTTTCATACTATTGGTTTATTGCCTATATAATTGAAATTATAATTTTACCTTTAAATTGCATTTAATTAACCTAATATTATCCTTTTAATTCCAAATTATTTTCAATATATCCCAATATCATTACAAATCACCAAAAGTTAGTATATGTCATTTTCATTAATTAATTTCATAAAAATCTATTTATTTCATATTTTCACCCTAATTTTAGCTATTTTTAGGGTAAAAAATACAATAAATATTAGAAATACATGAATAAAAAATCGGGCTATGTACCAATTAACAATATATCATATGTATTATATACAAAAATTTTGAGCTAGAAACTACATCAATTGATATATTTATTTTAGAAGTCAAAATTTGGATAAATAGTAACTTTCTCAAGTAAGTACATAAAATATTCTAAATTTTGCAAAAATAAAAATATCACATGAAAGCATATCTAATATAACTGATATATAAAATTTTCCATAATTTTCTAAATTAATATAATATTTTTAGAAAATTGGGCAAAAACAGAATAAAAGTTTGACTCGCCTATTCATTAAAGCTCTAGTGGCCATGGGGTGGTGGATGGTTTTTGAAACAACCAGGCAATAGTGGCTTTACACGGTGGTGAAAGGGTATAATATTAGATCAATATTTGGCTTGGGAAGTAACCTAGCTTGGTCCTTACTCTGTTTTTGTTATGACTTTTCTATTTTCCTATGATTTTTTTTTTCTAAATTTTTATTTAAGTGTTCTTGGATCCTGAAGGTGTAATTTGATGCTTGCATATATAATGTGGGTCATTTGAGATTTTTCTTCATATTTTTTGAGATTTTTTCCTTATTTTCTCCCTCGTTTTCTAAGTAGGGGGTGTCCTTTTCTTGTTCAATTGCTTTATGACTCATCAAATTCTAGTATAATTTATTGCCACGATGATTCTCTAGCAAATTTCAGATTGTTTAGTTACAACTTAGATAAGTTTTAGTTGGGTTTTAATGAATTTATTAATAATATTTGTATTATGTTAATATTTTTGCTTCTTTGTTATATACGCACATATATTCTATATATTTCATGTGTAACATGTATTTGTACTCATATAATTATGTTTCTAACATATATTTTATTTTTAAGATATATTTCTTATTATTTTTATGAGTTTAGCTTATATTATATATAATTATGTAATTTCGAATTAATTTATGAGTATAATTAATATATATATATATATATATTAGGTATACTCATAAAAATACACGTATACTCATATAATATATTATACTACATTATTTCCTTTTATAGCCTAATTAACTTATTCTTAAGTTTTTGTTGCATTCCATGCTCAGTTTTAAGGGTTTTGATCATTTTTACTCTATATTAAATAATCACATTTCTAATCGTAAAATTGGAACTTCGGGTTACAATTTTCGACATATAACTTTATTGGATCATTTCAGTTAATTTTTTTTATCTTAATGAGCTTAATTGGATAAATTTCCTTAGAAACCCTAAATGCGATTTTAGGAACTCACATAATGTCTCTTTCATCAATGAAAATATGATTTTTTCGATACTACCGAAAATATGAAAAGAATGATTTTGTTGATGCCTTCTTAAATCTTATTTGTGCCACATAATTCTTTAGCAATAAGCAAATTCGTCTTCCTTGTTTTATGTCTATGGGAAGATCGTAATATGACTTTAACGTTGTATTAGTTCATTATTCTATTCCTAAGAGCCATGAGATTATCTCTACATTTTTTAGGTTAGGTTGAAATGTAGTTTATCAATTCGGGTCTCATAATTGTATATTAGCACATTGGACTTAAATTTTATCCTTTACCTCATCGAGGACATTAATTTTGCTAGACTATTTATTTTCTAACATTTGCAATATTTGTTACTCATGCATTAAAGCGGTTAGGCTAGAAAAAAAAAAAGGATGGTTGACTGACCGCCACAATAACCATGCCCTCAATGGCATTGCTAACATAATAATTGGGGAGCCGTACCCTGGGAGCTTACTGAACACCAGTAGCTTGGTTAATGTCCCATCCAAGGTATTGGTAATAAAGGAAAAGAGACAAAAGCTAGACACTTCTATTTCGTTCTCTAATGAAGATATGGAAGAGGTGGATACCTTCCATCAGGATACCTTGGTCATAGGGGCAAGAAGCGTGAATTTTGAGGTCTTGAAAATAATAGTGGACATCGACAACTCTATTGATATTCTCTTCCTCCACACATACTAAAGGATGAGGAAGAAGCTGTCGGCGAAGATGAAGCCATATCACCATAACTTGATCGACTTCAATGGAAAGACTATCTGAGTCAAGGGGATTATCACTTTAGACATGGAGCTTGGCCATGACGACCATGTGGCATGACAACCAGTGGAATTCATCGTGATTGATTGCCCTTCCCCCTACAATGCTCTCTTAAGAAGACTAAGTTAAATGTGTCTAAGGTAATCACATCCTCCCTTCACTTGAAGACCAAACTCCCAACCTTGACTAGGGTGGAAATCTATAGGTGTGATCAGAAGCTCTCATAAGAGCTATATGTTAGGGTCGCTAAAGGCAATGGAGTTTTCAACTTAGAGTCCGGCCTGTAGGAGAAGCTGGTGGATAAGGGTGAGCCAGGTGAAAAAACTAAAGACATCCAGATTGGTCCCTCTCTTGACCAAACCACAAAGATTAGGATCGAAACTCCACTTGAGGTGAAGGATGAAATTATTGCTTTCTTGCGAGCCAACTCAGATAGGTTCGCCTGGTTGACGTTAGATATGCCTAAAATCTCACTTGACTTGGCAACCCATAGCCTTAACATTGACTTCGCCGCGTGACCTGTCAAGTAAAAGAAGAGGTACTTTGCTTTGGAAAGATAGGCTGCGATTGAGGAAAAGGTGCAGAAGCTACTCAAGGCTGACTTTGTAAGGGAAGAAAAATACCCAACTTGGTTAGCAAAGGTGGTATTAATTAAAAAGATTGAGAAGTGGAGTATGTGCATCGATTATACTGACCTCAATAAAGCGCACCCGAAAGATTGCTTCCCTCTCCCAAGAATTAACTAGCTCGTTGACTCTACTTTGAGACATGTGCTGTTGAGCTTCATGGATGCCTTCTCGAGATAAAACCAAATTAAAATGGACCTAAAAGACAAGGTCTATACCTCCTTGTTCACCAACTATGATACATATCGCTACATAGTAATGCCGTTTAGCTTGAAAAATGACGAGGCTACATATTAGAGTATGGTGACAAAGTTATTTAAGCCTTAGATCGAGCGTGATATGGAGGCATATGTCGAGGACATGATCGTTAAGAGCATGAAGCCAGGCGATCATATTAAGGACCTATAGGAAGCCTTTGATTAGATGTAGACATACGACATGAGGCCGAACTACCAGAAATGCATCTTTGGGGTTGGCTCTGGTAAATTCCTTGTCTTCTTGGTCACCTAGAGGAGCATTGAGGCCAATCTTGAGAAGATAAGCACCATCAGGGGGATGAATCCCCCTACCTCAGTTCGAGATGTGCAAAAGCTCACTTGTATGGTGGCCGTATTGAGTAGATTCATCTCAAAAAGCACAAATAGGTGTGGTGAGTTTTTCAAAATCCTAAAAAATCTAAAGGGTTTTGAATGGATCCCAAAGTGCACCGTCTCCTTTAAGTAGCTCTAAGACTTCCTTGCATACCCATCGATCCTCTCTAAACTTATCTAAGGGGAGGACCTATTCTTGTACCTAGCTGTGAGCAACCGAGTGCTCTCTTCTATGCTGGTTAGAGTAGATAAAAGAGAACATAGGTTTATAAACTAAATTAGCCACATATTTTATGGGCTTGAGATTAGGTACACCTATGTAGAAAAATTCTCCCGGGCCGTCGTCATCTCAGCACGATGGCTAAGGCTTTACTTCTAGGTGGACCAAATTATCATGCTTATAGACCAACCACTATGGTCCATGTTGTAGAAGCTTGATGTATCTAGGTGGATGATGAAGCATGCAATGGAGCTGAGTGCGTATGGAATCTAGTACCAGCCACGAATAGCTTACAAGGTACGGGTGCTAGCCAATTTCATGGTATAATGCATAGGAGAGGAGGAAGCACCCTTAGGCAATGATAAATTGATATGGACTCTCTATGTCGACGGATTGTCTACCTCGATGGGTGGAGGTATGGGTCTTGTATTGATTGGCCCATACAAGGTCATGGTCTGTTATGCCCTCAAGTTCAGGTTCAATGCCAACAACAATGAATCCAAGTATGAGGCCCTCATCACCAGTCTCAAGTTGGCCAAAAAGATCAACGCTGAATACTTAGAGGTTTACTTGGACTCCATGTTAGTCGTCCAACAAGTCCAAAACAATTATGAGGCTAGGGACAACATAATAGTAAGGTACCTAAAGAGGGTGAAGAGTCTTCTAGCTGAATTCCTTTTGTGGAGTATCACAAAGATCCCCTGACTTGAGAATTTGGCAGCAGATTGGCTATCCAAATTAGCCTCTACTAAGATACAGAAACCAAATGTGATGGATAGGAAAATCTTTATAGAGTACCTATCAGAAAAGAGCATAACCTTGGTTTCGACTGATGTCCTAGAATTGACAATTGCTACACCAAAGTCAAGCTGAATGGACCCTATCTGGAGTTATTTGGAGTATGACACACTCCTAAATGACAAGAGGGAGGCAAAGAAGCTTAGACATCACGCCACCAACTACACGTTAGTCAATGGTGTCCTATGCCACAAGGGTACAGCTTCCCCTTGCTCAAATGTTTGTGAGAAAGTAAGGACTTGCACATCATGGAAGAGCTGTACGTTGGAGTGTATAATGACCACATTCAATCCCAAGCCCTCTACTTTTAAGCACTTTGGCTTGGGTATTACTGGCTTATAATGAGGTAGGATGCCAAATCGATAGCCCTAAAGTGCCTACAATACTAGAAGCATGCCCTTATTAGTCATACACTTAGCACCATCTCTAGCCTTTGACCAGCCTATGGCCATTCACATAATGAGGTATCGACAACCTAGGGGCCTTCCTTAAGGCTTCAAGAGGACGACGGTTCATAATTGTTGCCATCGACTACTTCACTAAGTAGGTAGAAGCCGAAGTGGTTGTAAAGATCACGGAGAGAAGCGTTGGATCTTTGTTAGAAACAACACCCTCTCTCGATTTGGGGTTCCTTACAACCTTATCATGGACAACGAGCGACAATTGGACAACCCTAAATTCAAGGAATTTTATGCCAAGCACCATATCATGCCGTACTTCACGTTGGTCTCTTACCCTCAATCGAACAGACAGGTTGAAGCAACTAACTAGATTATCTTGGATAGCTTAAAGAAGCGAGTATACAAAGCTTGTGGCGCTTGGGTGGACAAGCTACTAACATCTTGTGGGGATACGAGACCATTCACCGAACTTTCACTAGTGAAACGCCCTTTCACTTAGCATTTGGATCCAAGGTAGTCCTCCCCATTGAATTTGAAGTCCCCAACCTTTGGACTTGAACCTTCGACGCCACCCTTAACTAGTCCCTGTTGCAACTTGCAAGCCAATGTCAATACTATCGAAGAGATCTAAGACATCGTTGCAACTCGGGTAGCTACATACCAACATTGAGCCTCTTGATACTATGATTAGAAGGTCAGATGCAAGGAATTCAAGGTCGGCGATCTGGTTTGCCGGAAGTTGGAAGCTACTGGCTCGAGAGAAGGATAGGGCAAGTTGGCCCCCAATTAGGAAGACCTGGTCAAAGTAAAGAAAAGCTTAAGCAATAGTGCATACTTATTAGAATAATTGGATAGTGAGCTCATTTTGCGTACATGGAATGCCGATAATATTAAGCTTTATTTCTATTAGTACGCTTGTAAATCCTTTCTAAATGATGAATGAAAGTTACATTTTATAATTGTTGTCCATCGTTATTTCCCTCTCCTCTCATCGTCCCAACCCACAAAAAGAGTGAACGGACCCGCTTACCAAGTAGATCGGAACGCCATCAACCTGACCCCCCTCGAGTAACCTCGGAAAGGGGAAATACCCCTAACATAGAGGAACTCCTACTTTTTGGGCAGGTTAGAACACTACCAACCCAACTCCCTTCAGGCAACCTTAGTTAGGGGAAACACCCCTAACATAGAGGAACTCCTACTTTTTGGGCAGGTTAGAACACTACCAACCCAACTCCCTTCAGGCAACCTTAGTTAAGGGAAACACTCCTTATATAGAGGAACTCTCACTTTTCGAGCAGGCCAGAACGCCAACAACAACTAACTCTGATAACTTCAAAAAGTCTAAAGCTTCAATCTGCTTGGAGCGTTAATCTATGACTAACCCTTAGGGAGGTTGGCTCTGGGTTGAAGCGGGAGCTGAAGGTTACTCAAGTGGGTTAGTAAGAGGACCGCTTGGATCTTGATCACCCTAAGAAGCACCCTTTGGGGCATCTTCCTACCGAGCTACTAGGCAGAAGTAAATGTGGAAGTGCCTTTCTTGACCCTAACAATATAAGGGGTGCCTTGGACATTGCAAGCCTCTTGAGTGGCCTCCCTCTCATGCACTTAAGCCTCCTTCTTCTCCTTAAAGGTAGGGGAATCTAAGAAATCTAGGAAGCTCAAGTCGAGGTTTGAATGGTGGGAGAGTACCTGTCTCCTTGTATAGTAAGCACAATCAACAAATAGGTTTTTTGTCTCATCTAACCACTCATCCTGTCATTCGATAATTAGCCACAGCCTTCTTTGCGGCGGCGGCGCTAAGGACCTCTCTACTCTCCATCTTGGAGATGATCTCCTCTATGTCTAAAACTCTTCCCTATAGCTCTTAAACTTGCCACTCTAGCCTCACCTTCAAACCGGCCAACTCCAACGAAGTGGCTTAGACACTTTCGCATTCGGGCACCTTCATTGCCAACTCAATTTGCAACCTATCAACTAACACCTTTAGTTCGGTGTTTTCCTTCTCTAATTGGGCCTTAGCTTCCCTCTCTGCATCCAGTCTCTGAGAGAGGTGAGCCTTGATCTTTTATTTATCCTCAAGCGAGTCTTCAGGTCATTAGCTTTCTTTGTAGCCTTTTTAGTAATCCCCCTCTCTCTCTACGCATCCCTCAGCTGTCCTTTAAGCTTAGTTACGTACACATAAGAGTGGCACAAACACAGGTTAGCTTTAGTGAATTTTTCCAAATATTTATCAGTAGAGGACTCTGCATTTGGTAAGTTCTTCTTAGTCCTACGTAATGCCTCTCGAAAGTCCTTTACCTCTTTTAGGGCGACATCATATTTGCTTAGCTAAAGCAGCACTTAGCTATAGTATTGTACAGAAACACGAGTCGAGGTTAGTTCAATGAAAGGGATAAAATACATTATAGTAAATGGGTGAAGGCTTACCTACTGCATAAGCATACTCAAATGGCCTACCATCTCTATGAGATCACCTCCACCTACCATAGATAGTCCCTCAAGTACGGCTCAGTTGCTAGGGGTGCGAGACCTCATAAGACCTCGTAGCTGGGAGTCCAGTGCCGCAACGTAAGGTCATTAGCCTGAACCTACCACTTGGGCCTTAAGAGCTTCCCCCTAACCTTCTTTATCTTAGACTTGGAAGCATAGCTAAGCAACTCTTCATTTCACAAGATGCACGGGACCTCCTTGAATGAGTTCAACTCAATCCCCAAGTACTCGAACTTATTAAGAACGTAAAAAAACTCATCCATAAGTTCATCTATACACTTGTAGGGATGGGCCGTTGGCTACTCAACCTAAGATGTATGGCTCAAAGGCGTCTTCGCTAGAGGCCTCTACTTCTTAGCTCTGGGCCTAGCCTCTTTAATTATTTCAGGAGCTTTCCTTTTTTTGCCTTGCCACTTCAGATAGGATGGCAACCTCAGCCATCTCTTCTTCCCTCACCTTTGGAGGGGTAAGCATTTGAATATCTAACTCTTTGATATCGGTACTTTCGTCCCCCATAAGAATAGGCTCGGTGGCGGGGATGAAGATAGGGGTAGGAAGACCAATGCCCATTGGCTCTACAACTATTGGCTTGTCTCGAAGACCAATGATGATTCCTTGAGGAACAACCATTGGTTAGATTCTGCTGGTTTCCTTAGCCCCTAACGTCCCCTGTATCGCCTTGCCCTTTGGCTTAGGCAACTTGTTTCTTACTTGCTAGCGACTCATCATCTTGTCTACAGAGGGATGAGAAACGTACTTGGCCAAATTTTTTCCTATAAAAATAGATCGAGGCAATGAGAAAAAGAAAAATGAGGCAAAAACAAAAGAAACAACTACTACTGTTCGCCAACTCTACCATGAGCAACACGAACAAGGAAGATCCCCCATTTTAGAAAGACATCGGACAAAACATCCTTATACTAGCACAATAGACGAAGGCGTTCGCAAAAAGAACGAACTTGTACCTTCGACCCATTTCTTCACCACAACTTTTTTTCATACCAAAGAAGAGTTCAGAGATCGGATACTGAAAGTATCTCTCTACAACCTTTGCAGCATTTACCTCCTAATCGTATTTGAGGGCTATGAAGGCTTGAATCTCTTGCATGGCCTCTGCATCATTAGAGCCAAGCCCCTTTTAAGCCTTGGTCTAAACCATCTTGATTCACCGTATCTAAAAGTCTGCCTCCTTAGGCAGTTCAGCCAACACGTACTCGTCTTGCCAACCTTTCGTTAAATCTGTGAGGCTACAGAACAGCTTCTTTCTTGGACATGTTTAGAGGTATGGCTATCCCTTGATGCTCTTCCATACGTAAAAATGACTGAAAAGTTCGAGAGTAGCCTTTATCACCAAGTACTTGCAAAACTCCTAGAAAGCCTTTAACACCTTCCATCCATTGGGAGGGACTTACGCCAAACTGCATTAGTGGTAGTTGAAGAATTCTCTCTTGAAGCAACTTGGAAGGAGGCATTACTCAAACTTTAAGCACTTCTCAAACACCGTAAAACACCTCACTGATAGCTAGGCCACTCTCTCGTCTCTGCTTAGTAACCGTATCTGCTACCCAATGATGGCTTTAATGACGAAGTTACTTAAGATCTAAATGGGGGTAGAAGGTTTGCTCTTACTCACCCAGCCACTAAGCCCTTTGCCTACTTTAGGCACATTGAACAAATCCTTAGGAGGGAGCAAAGCGGAATATGCATATACATCTCTTGGGATGGCGTTGATAAGCTTAGCCTTATCCAGCGTCTCTACTGCCATCTTAGTGGGCTTGTCAAGTTGTACCAGTAACGATACTTCATCCTCTCCTACTTAAGAGGGATCATTCCTTGTTGATTTGGAGTTAGAAATGTTATGTTGTAATGAGTTAGAACCGCCCTCACTTGTGCTAGCTGACATGGTTGCTAAGGGTAATGAAGAAGATTTAAGTTTGAAAAACTCTTAAAGAAAGTTTGATGCAAGAGTAAAATTCACAGTAATAGAATAAAAAGATTGAAGAAAAGTGATCTCTTGTTGAGATTGCGCTATTTATAAGCCAAGCTTCTGAGAACTCGTAAAAGCGTTTATAAGGATTTATATAAGCACAAATCCCTTGAAATGTTGCAAGGTAGATACGTGGAGTGAGTTTTGATCAGATGACCACTTTTAAAAGGCAAAACGCATGTAGCTGCATACTAGTCTGCTATAATAGGATACCTGTCACATCACATTAAATACACAAAAAAGAGGTGCATTAGGATTAGAATTTGAAAAAGTTTCTTCTATAAGAAGTTTCCTTAAGGTCCCCCCAACTTGCACTAGGACAACATGATAAAGGCATGGTGTAATCACGCCCGCTCGACTCATGATGAGTACCATTCGACTAGAGCAGCTTGAAGCCTCGAATCGCATGCCTAGTAAGATGTGAAGGTGTCCTGCTCTAACATCCTAACCAACGCTTCGTCCTGTTTGGGTCGTCAGCACTTCGCTTTAGTATAGTTACTTGGCTCTTCCTACTTCGAACATCTTCGGCCCGAGTGTTCATCATCTCGGATATTACTATCTCAACCTACTACTAGCTCAGACCTACACCTTCTCCACGTTGGCACTGTAACGCTAGTTGGTGCCCCTTTGAGTCAGATCGACTACCTGCCTGAGTAGCTCATATATCTTCTCTCCTTACCGCTACCTCAGCAACGAGACTATACGTTGGGAAGGGGTAAAGTTTGATGAGTATGAGGTGGGTAAGTGTTGATATGGCTCTTTAGCTATGAGTCCCTCAAGCCATTCAAATCTTCGCCTCCCTAAAATCAAGCCTTAAGCCCAAATTGACTAAGCCCAAGAATTTCTTTTAATGGTTAAAATACATGAGATAAGGATAAGATACCAAGTTAATAGCCACTTTTGGTATAAGTGGTACATATCGGACACTACAACCCCATTCTCTTATGCTTATGGGAGAGGATCTCTCTTACTAACTATCCTTCAACTGCTAGCGCACTCTACTATAAATACTTGGTCACTACTTAACGGTAAAGCTCTCTCCATGCTTTGCACACTAAAGCTTGCCTATTACTCCTAAGCATCCTTTACTCTCCATAATTCACTACTGATTTAAGTATTGGAGTGACTAAACCAAACAATGCTCTTGCATCCCTTTATAGTATTTTATTTTGCAAGTTTACTACGCATAAAGCCTAATTATTATCAGCAAATATCTTGAGACGAGACTATATATTCACCATTTAAAAGAATTTTATTTAAAGAGATACAAAATTTTATGTTCTAGAAAAGATAATCGTAAGTGTAAATCGATTGATGGATTTGAATCTTTTCAATTTATCTATCCTTATTTTCTCTCAATTTACAAATTAATAATTGTAGTTATCTAGGTTTTATAAAATATACATGTGATATCATCATAACATTATTTTTTTTATAATCTTAAACTTTAATTATATATGATAATATTTTAAGAAAGTAAATCGAAGAAAATTAAAGAAAAATAAATTGATAGGATCTATTTTCCTAATAAGAGGATGACTTGGGAGAATGCTTGAATCACAATGTGGCCGCTTGGTTGATAGGCTTAGCGAAGAGAAGCAAGCCAACCAAACACCACAAGGTGGTCAACGAGCGATGGCCGTTTGAATAGTGATGGCCATCCGGATGGAACTGGGACAATGATGGCCATAGAATGCCATGAAGCCCCATTCAAAGGGTACGAGACTGGATATAGGATGTAGAGCCAGCATTCTTGTTGCTTTAGTCTTGTCCAAACAGTGATATAATTTATTATAGTTCATGTTCCATATTTACTATTGCGTTCTTTTTTTTTTTTCTTTTTCCTCCTTTTACCTTTTGACCCCTAACTTCAACTCCTTTTATGTTTTAGAGCCTATTATGAGTTGTCATTCTATAAACTCTGAAAACCTTTTAATGGAGTTTCGCCTACACTACATATTCTTTATCTATCAATTGATTGTAACAAATACTAGATTAACTAAATTACGAATCATATTAATCTAGTTTGTCTTAGGCCTTTCTTTTGCAAAGTTAGTCATGCCGAGTAAAGGACTGGCTGTATCCTTTTACTCTCACTAATTAACAAAATACAGAAAATAGAAACACCATTAAATGTTAATTGTGCTTCGAGTTGGATTTAGATTGCGTTACCATGTATGATGTATCTAATCTCCATATGTAGGCATTGGTATGGCATGCCATGTTGTCAAATTTAGAAAGTTCAATAATATATAATTATTGAATAATGTAAAATTTTAAAAGAATAAAAAAGTAAAAATAAAATTTTATGAAGTTAAAGGGTCACTAGGAGAGATCTTGGTGGTAGGGTTGACAGTTTGAAATCCAACTCGCGAGATTTGGATATGATACATGATAATTGAAACAGGTTTATATAAGAAAAAATTCGATACGAGGTACAAATTGATTAAACCTATCTAAATATGTTTAAATTTGTGTATAGATATGTATTCGAGTCTGGTAACAATTTTCAAACCCATTTATTAAATAAATTTTGTAAACAAGCCTTGGGTTTGATGTACAAACTCATTGAACATCGATAAATTTACATTTCATTTTATTCTTTTTTATGCATTTAGTTGAATAGTTTGATTTAACCATTTTGTAAAGAGTGCTATTATTATCTTGCATGCAATAATGCAACATTTTCTATTAAAAGGGGTCACTATTTTAGAGTTTTTATATGGATTAACTATTAAAATTCATGTAATCTTAACTCGATCCCTTGTATAAACATACTATAATTCTAGAATTGTATTGATAAATATTATGTGTACTAATCCTTCCATAATAACTATTGATATGTACAATATAACGGTCACAATGTCAATTTTATCAGCCCTCATGTTGTATAGTAAATACATTCTTCTTATTAATACTTTTGTTCACCCTAATAACCAACAACTATTATAATGTCAAATATAAATATTACAATAATTACAAAGTGTTTACTCTACTTCCTTGGTAACTTAGCTTTATGAAAAAACAAAGGACTTAATAATAATTCTTGTTATATTAGTAATTTACATCATCGAAAAACAACTCCAAAACTATGATTTACGATTGAAATTTAATAAATACATGTGTTTATTGTCAATAAATTACCAAATTTGCTCGTCATATCCAACAAAACTATATGCAGTTTCACTTATTCATATAATTGGGATATCGCATCCTATTTTTATGCACTGATAATATTAATGTTATCCAATGTCATCCACTATGGTCAAATAACCTTAGGTGGACATGATCAAAGTTTACAGTGTGTTAACCATAATATTCTTATCAATAGTTCATAATAGACCTACAATATATGGTTATGGTAATATATGTGATATTTTAAGCATACTGGAAACTATGGTAGCTTTAAAATTTGCATTTTGCATTGAAGGCTAAACCTTAATCAACATCACAACTCATTGAAGGTAGAAACTGTAAAAACTTTTTTATGTACAAAGGATTGATTCTATAGGGAAGAAAATAATAAATTAAACTATTTTTAAAAATTTTCAACAAAATACATTTTATTTATATGATTCTTTTTTATGTACAAATTTTTTGATTATTTCCCTTAAAGATCTAATAGAGAATATAGTAAATTTGGAAATCAACGGTAATAGTAATGTCCTTTCAAGTCATGGTTCCGCTTAATTTAATGATATTATGTAATTTAAAATTTGGGATTTCCTATATTTGATAGGCTTTACTTCACTAAAATTTTTGTTTGGGTCATAATATTATATTGAGTATTAAGATCCTATATTATTGGCATTTGTAAAACTTAAATATTATTGTTGCCTTTTTCCTTTTACTACTTTATAAATTTATTTATAACTTTTTAAACAATAAATAGGTTTAATTTGAGATATGCTTATTAAAGGGATCAAGTCATGGTTTTAGATTTTCACATATGATTAATAAATAAGTTGTATCGTAGATTGATGGTAATACAAATTGTCAGTTTTACTTGATGGGTTACATAATCCACCTTAATGATAGAAGGTCATCCATCTTGTTTTTAAATGAAAAAAAAAAGTTAGATTACAAAATATGACCCTTTTAACATTAAAGTTCATTTTTGTCCTGTAAAAGGTACCTACATAGGGATGCAAATGATCCGTGTTGTTTGCAAGCTACTCGAGCTCAACAAGCAGCTTGGTTGGTTAACTCAAGCTCAATTAGTAAATAAACTAAGCTTGAGCTTAAGATGAAGCTTATTTATCTAAATGAACTAAGCTTGGGTTCCAATTTAAGCTCAGAAGCTTACTCACAAGCTTACTCACTTAGGCTCGTAAGCCCATTTATTTAATCTCATAAGTAGGTTTACGGATTTTATATATATTATAAATATTATATATTATTAAAATCTAAAAGTTAATATCTATATAATATATATAAATATATAATATATTATATAGAAAAATATATTATATAATTTAATCCTTATTCATCATTTGTTAATCTATTTATTTATATATTTCTTAATTTTATATACTTATGCTTGTTAATAGGTTCAAGATCGACTCACTTTGGGTTTGGTACTACTTAAGCTTGATTAATAAATGAGCCAAACTTAAGCTCAAGACAAAATTCACTTATCTAAATAAACCAAACTTGAGTTTTAATTTCAAGCTCGATAAAAAGCTCAACTCAGCTAGGCTAGGCTCATTTGCAGCCCTATACTAACAAGAATATGAGATAAACCTCCACTAAATGTGGATTGCAATTGCATTCTACCAAAATCTTGCTTTGTTTTTTTCTATCCTTTTTTTTTTTTATTTCATTTAGGCTAAGTGATCAAGGTTGCTATGATTTCTACCTAAGCAATTCTTATTCTTATTTTTAAAATCTGACATTGCTTTAATATTTGCTAATATGTAATTATAATATTTTATCAAATTTTTGCTTACAACTCACCACATCAACTCGTGCATGGATACAATGCTGACTCTTTTTTTTTTTTTTTTTAGCCAACTATATTACAATTTGGGAAAAGACGGATATGAATCTTAATCGATCTCAATAGGAGATCAATGATAATACTACTAGATTATAATGATCTTAGCGTCAACTTAATAACTCTATTATTTGATATTTTATGAGATTTGAGAAGGGATCACTATGTTTTTTTTCTTCTTGAGAATCGACACATTCCTTATTATTTTATGAATAACTATATGTTAAACCCTAATTTAGACCTAACTGGAATAATAAATATCATGATTTCATTATCAAAATTGAAAATTCTTATGCTTGATTGTATGAATCTAACAATTTGAACAATACCTTTTCCTTTATAACACGAAATTAAAGAAAAAAAAGTAAAGCCCTTCTGAATATAGCTTTGAAAGATGGCTAAAAAGAAATAAAGGAAAGAGCCTTTTTCCTGTTTCCCAATTATTATATGTATTATAACTTTAAGAAGAGGGAGAAATCACTCCGATTTATCCAGATGAAGGATTGTGTTATACCTTTAAACTACAGTGCATGACAGCTATAAGCAAATCAAATCCAGTTTTGGAGGATTCATTTGGAAAATGGCACATGCGTATAGAGACGCAACAAAGTTTTGGAGTATACAGTTGGAAAGGTGGCATAATCATTGATATCAAGTTGCGCGTGATTTTTAGGACTGGATTGATACTAATCGGCAAATCTTTCCTTATCAAAACTGTGAAGCTAATGGCTGAAGCATATGCTGGGGAAAGCTTATATCGTTGTCATTCACATGCACGATGCTTTTAACCTATATACTCTTACTAGCAAACTCTGATGGCCATTCAAGTAATTAAAAATTTTTATATGATTAAATAAATAAATTACTTATGGAATCACTTGAAAAGATATATATCATTTTTTTTCTCTTCCTTTTTTTTTTTTTTATCTGGCAATACATTTATTATAACTTGTAAGATATCAAAAGCTATCATTTGGTTTAATTATATACTTATATATATGTATATAAGTATGTATGCAAGGAAGTTTTTGTAATGTGTAATTAATATTGGAAAGTGTGAAATATTTATTTTCTATTAGCAAGAAATAGTGTTTGTTTTTAATCAATTATGAAAATACATAAATTTTCTTGAGTTTAAGTTATGATTTATATGCAACTAGTTATTTGCTAATAGGGGAAAAAGGGAAATTCCACAATTTTACATATTACACTTAAACTTTCTTCCCTAAATAATATATATTATTAAGTGTCGGATCCCATATGCTAAAAGGAAAGTACATAATGATTACCCACTTTTTTTTATTTTTTATTTGAGTCCTTAAATTTTTTTTTTTTTTTGTATTTAAGTTTTTATCATGCTAAACTTTTTCTGTTTGAATCCATCTATTAACATTGTTAAAAAAAAGCTGTCAAAAGTTGGCATGTATTAACTTCTGATGGGCTCAATATAATCGATTCACTAAAATAATATTATTTGGAAAAATTAAATTAAATAATATAATAAAAAAAATATAAAAAAGAAAACATCAGAAAAATGATTGTGAATGTGTTTTAGGTATGGCTAGAAATGTTTAAAGGAACGTGATCCATCAGTCCACCACTTAAAAGAAAAAATCAAACGTTTTATAGTTGGTGCACTATCATATTACTACCCAAAGATTAAAGTAAAAAAATATCTCTCTCTCTCTCTCCCTTTTTTTATCTTTATTTTTAAGTTAATATCATAATGATATCTAAAACTTTACCAAAATATGCAATTTACTATTTATACTTTAAAAATATTAATTTACTATCTAGTTAAAGTTTTTGTAGTTATTTATATTACTTAAACTTACTCTATCAAATTCATTTACTAACGTGGATACAAAGATAAATAAGAAATTGACTTATGATCGTTAGTAAGTTGAACAACTCACCTTTTGAAGTTGATCGTAATTCTCTTTATCTAAACAATCATTCCGGACACCCTAAAGTTGGAGATGGCCCGTGGCTACTTAGTTAGGAATTACACAACTCTCTACATATGGCCGCTGATCATTTTGGCTTTGAGATAGCGAGAACGTATAATTTCTAGTTCATTCGTATGTTCGTATTAGTAAATAGACTTAACAGAATTAGTTTAGGTAATAAAAATGATAATAAAAATTTTAATTAGGTAGTAAATTAATTTTTTTAAATTATAAATAGTAAATTGAACATTTTGATAAAATTGGGATACCATTTATGATATTATCCTCCTTTTTTTTTCTTTTTTATTTTTATGGTGGACCGTTTCCTTTTGCATATGGTGGGCCATCTCCCAGTCTTGGTCCAAAGCGTTTCTAACTTTTTTTCTTATTTATTTTTGTAATATTTTATAATTATTAATGTATTTCACAATGTTATTTTATTAAACTAAAAATTATGAGCCTACCAAAAATTTTTATTGTCACTTCTTGGTGGATTTCTTGGTGGAGTTAATGAAAAGATTCAAACAGAAAAGTTTTAAGACAGTTAGACTCAAATCGGAAATTAAAAAATGTTAAGTAGTTAAATAAAAATCAGAAATTAACGAAAATCAAATATGTAAATTTTTTATACTAATCATATTTGATACTTGATAGTATGCGACCGATAGAAGAAGACATCAAAATAAAAACTTCTTTGTACAAATTTCAAAGGACTTCATATCTGGTTTCCCTCGGCTTTATAAGACTGTTTGATAGCAATTGTCACTATATATTCATCATTTATTAGTAGAGGCAGGGCATGCAGGTAACTCCTTTAGCACTTTACCATATTTTATCATGTTTGCTTGTATCGGTTTTAGTTGGGTATTTAAAGTTAAAAGGATAAATTTTAGATACCATTTTTAGGAATTTACTCTTATGAAGTTAGATACAGATACATTATTTTAATACCTTATATCTATCTTTGAACCTATATTATAAGGTATATATGATAGGTTTTAGGGCATCTTATACTCACTTATTAAAATTATTAGCTAATAACATAAAATATAACACGATATTATATTTCTACCTAAACACATAACTTCTGAAAGGAGCCACAAATGCTATATCCATAACGCTATAATTTTATAAACAAGATCCTTTAGAGAGGGATATGCATCTCTTTCTGTTTGTGTAAATAGGATGTCATCATGTCAACGTATAGAGATATCCTATATAACTTAACTTTACAAGAATGAACCTGTCTTTGGTTGCAAATTTGGTTATTCTAAAGAAAAAGCTTTATTATTGATAATAATTTTGCAATAGTTTGGGATTATAAACTGATAGAGTCTATTAGTTACGAAATACAGAAACATTGATAGGTTGTTGCAAAATTTACTGCAAAATTTTAATACAAATGATTGGAATTGAAAAATGTACAATTTATAGAGTACTTTGCCATCTTATAAGTTTTATAATGTATAGGTTCTAGAGAGGTGTTAATGTAATGCTTTAGTTAGGGATATAAGTGAGTTAAGTCCACTCGTAATTTATTTGAGTTTAACTTGTCAATTCAACATTATTTAAGTTGAGCTTGAGCTTAAGTTTGTGCAATTCAAGTATTTCATTAGGTTAAGCTCTACCTTCATAATACTTAACTAATTGTGAGCTTAACAGAGCTCGAGTAGAATATAAATTTTAGTTGAGTTTTAATTTAAATTTGAATGTTTATATTATTTTATTTAAAAAATAATTTTACATGAATAGATTTTTTTCTTTTTTTTCTTTTTTACTATTACATGAGTAAAGTTTAAACAAACTTAATTGTGTTGAGTTTGAGCAAGTTAAATATCACTTCAAGTTGAGTTCAAGTTCAAAATTATATACTCAATCGAACTTGAGGTTTAAAATTCTAAATGGAGCTTAATAATGTATCTTTTCGATCCAACTCATTTACAGTTTCTTAGTTCCAAAATTTAGAAATTAGTACCTCTAAAGTAGAATACGAGTAAAGTCTGGATTTCTATATGTGCCTACTTATCCCTAGTGTAGAATATCGTAATTTTGTAAAGAGTGAAATGTGTTTGGCAAAAAATAAAAATTAAAAAAGAAGAAGAAAATTAAAAAAGTTCATTTAATCTGGAAGATCAATTTGAGTAGAGTTTGTAAGGGAAAAATTAAAAGGGTATAAAATTTAGTTCTCATGTTTGGTGATCTTCTATTTTAGACTGTTAATTCTTAGACCGTTGCTTTAGCTTCATTAAATATTTCATTAACAATTGACACGTTGGACATCCTAATTGGCTTATAGTAAATAATTCAGTGTACTCTTATTATTTGATGTAGTTAAGTAAATTATAGACTAAAAACAATAAAAAAAAGTTGCAAAATTCAGAATAAAAGCAATTTAAAAAAAAAAGGAGAAAAAGAAAAATCAAGAGATTAAGGTAGGGGAAACCAGCCAACTCTTGAGAAAGGTTAACCTTTCTTAAGATGATGGTTGAATACAACTTAAATCTGGTGGATTACAATCCATCAGCGATGGTGGATGATATGTGATTCGCTGCTCTTAGAAATTAAAAAGAAAAGAAAAAAGAAATCAGCTTTTTATTTTATTAGGTTGCAGTTGAATCATGCCACTTAATGAAAAAAAAGAAAAAAATTTTAAATAGTAGATGGTAACTCACTGTTATTAGTGGGTCACGCTAATTTCAAGTGGGGGCTAGCTCAAGGCCTGGAGACAGTTGGCAATCATCTCGAAACATACATTCCCTCGAGCCACCCTCAAAACTCTATGTAATGTCCGACGAGTTGGGATATATAGACCCACTTTTTGCATTTTAATGTGCAAGTTCTCTCGATATTTAGAAAAAAAGAAAATTTAAAGATGATATCCATGTTACGCTGCTAATGATGTCAAATATAACATCGAAATATTTTAAATAATTGTGTCTAAACTATTCTCTCTTTCCAATCTAGTGTATAACGTTCGTAAGGTAGCAAAATGGCATCTCAACCTTTGAAAGTTAGCAAACTGTATATTATTAAAGCTTGGGAACTGCACTATAATTTATAAGTAAGATTCTTTATATCACGAGGCCTACCATATCAATTTTTATACTTATAGTTAGATTCGGGCGAGAGGCCGAATCGATCTTAAATTATCGATTCATAAGTTAAGAATATGATGAATCGTAATTAGTTTATAAACTGATGATTTCGGACCGGTTTAATAGGTTCAGCAGTTTAAGAGTCGGTTCGAGACCCTTGAATTATTTTTCTTTTTTTCATTTTTCCTTTATTTCCATAATTTTTTTCCCTTTTTCCTTGCTAAGCCTTCAATCCTTTTTTTTTTTTTTTCCTTTCCTCTTTTTCCTCCTTCCATAAAGCATACATTACAAACAAACAAAAATTTAAAATATAAAGAAATCTCTTACAATATGAAGAACTAATCTAATCGAGTAGAATAAAGTGATTAGAGGGAAAATATTTTTTACTATACTGTACAATCGCTCGAAAAATATTTACGTATTCGCTAATCAGAATTAAATCATCGTAGTTCGGTTTGGATTTTTGGAAAAGCATTAGTTTGTTGGTCAATTTTATGTTTTGCAAAAAAAATTCAAGTGTATGTGACTATTTAATTTAAATTTTTTAAAAGAAAATAATTTTACTCAATCATAATTTGGAAAACTCTAATACTATATTACCACTTGTAGGAAAACCATGCCATTTACTTTTTTTTTAAATAATTACGAAAATAGATTTTTCTATATAATAAAACTTTTTCGAAAAGGATAAAAAGAAAACTTATTATGTCTTCTCTTGAGGTAGTTATGCATGTTCGTGACCAAGAATGAAACCCACGATTGAGTTTAGACTTCCATCAAATTGGCTCTAGTCACTAAAGTAATCATCCTCTTCGCTTGATGTCCTGCATGGTTCTTGTCGTTTGTAGGCCACTTTATACCAATCTTCTATGTAAACATTTATCTCAACATTAACAACAGATAGAGAGGCTCAGTGTTCATTGACAATCAGACTTACTATATTAAACGCTTGCTCAGTGAACATAATTGAAGCCAGAGCAACGAGTGCTTCATTGGCGATACAAGATAGGAGTAGGTAGTCCCTTGTGTGCTTTTACCATCACTCTAAAATATCGAAGTCTTTGATGGAGATATTCTCAAAAAACTCAAAATTTGTGTTGGTGTAGTGTTGTATCTCAGACATTAAACCATCAAACCGTTGCCTTTTCAATCTTTACGCCAATAACTATTCATGCATAAATGAGTAATGTAAACCCTGCAAATTTAGTTATTTAAGAGTATAATTGAACTTTAGTACTATAGATAATCTCACAAGTCGATAAGGTTAAATAAGATAAAAATTTTATCTTATTATAAAATTGAATATATTATAAGTAATAAAAACCTTAGAATTTTGATTGAAACCTAAATTGCATACAAAAACCCTAAATTGACTTGACAAAAAACCTTAAAACTATAACTTTAAGCTTATAAAATAAATAAATATACCCTAATAATAATAAAACTCTAAACGAATACAATTATCGACTAATATATGTAATCGCATAAAATTATTAATGAACAAGTTAAGATAATTTCCAAATATTATAAATATAACAAGTAACAATATAAATTAATAAATTTTGTAAAATTTTAATATTATTTCATAATTCCTAAAATTATATATTTTTAGAAAATTTTAATTTTAATTTTATTCTTTTTCTCTTTTCCTTCACTAACGTTTTTGTTTTCTTTTCTTTTTCCCCCTACCTATGTTCCATTCTAGAACATTTCAGCTGCCCATGTGTATGTTGTTTCCTCCATGTGCTAAAAAGAGATAAGATATTACCTAATCACAAATCACATCAAATTAATATATTCTTATCTTTTTTTCTTTCTTCCATCTAGATTTGCTTTTATCTTCCTTTTTCTTAGACGAATTCACACCTTGTCTTCCTTGACTTATCGCTTTCTTTTTTTTTTTTTTTTCAAAATAAACTTCAAAGAACCCAAAGAAAAACCACTCTACCAAAAAGTGCTCTTTCTTTTTCCTTTTCTATTCATTTTTTTCCCTCTCAATTTTCTTATTATTTCTCAACAATTATAAGAAGAGGAAGAAGCTCATAAATCAAATACTTATCAAGTTACCAAAATAGGTAAATAAGTAGTATGTATATTATATTTATTTTATAATAATAATTTATATGTACTCTTTCATGTATATATATATCTTTTTAGAATTTTATGTATTATAAGATTATGCAATAAAATTTACATGTATTTTATTAATTTTTTTCTAGAAGACTCTATGCACATGTATTAAAAAGATATGTAAAGTTAATATTTCTTATGTTATATGAGTTCATATATGTATACTTAGGTATACTCATGTGTACATATATGTCATAATTGATTATATAAGTATTTGGTATAAAGAGATTTATGTATATGTAAATATGCGTATTTAGTAGTTGTATATTATTTATTTTTATTATATATGTGTGTATATATGGCCGGTTATATATGTAAATATAGAGTATAAAAATATAAGTATAGCACATGTATAAGTACATTATAGGTATATACATACGGTACATATAGTGTATTTAGGGGTATATTGTAAAATTACATATGTATAGATTTATAAATAAAATAAGGAACCTAAGTATATAAGTATGTATATACTTATAAAAATATGTATATAGTAGTATCATATGTATAAGTATATGAGTATGCTTAAAAAGTATATATGTCATATACTATAATATTAAATTGTTAAATAAGGTAAGATAACATATATGTATGTATGTATGTATGCCGTGAGGTTTAAGAAAAGGAAGTAAATTAATTTAAAAAATTTAATAAAATGTAATAATAGATATATAAATATATAAATATTAAGTAAAGTAAAAAAATGGAAAATAGGGAAAATTCATGAAAGTGACATGTAGAGCAATTATAGGCTGTCACATCATTATTTTAGATTTTAATTAAAAATTCGTAATTTTTAATAATAATAAATAATTAATTAAATAATAAATTATTAAAGTAACAAAAAGTGAATTAAATAAGTATTTGACAAAAAAATAGTATAATAAGTAATTGCTATAAAATGGGCTTAAAAATAATAAAATTACAAAAATATAAATTTAGATATTTATTAAATTATAAATATATAAAGAAAAACTTAAAATAATAATTTATAATTATTTAGGTCAAAATAATAAAATTCGTAATATTTTTAGATCATAATGAAAAATACGGGTTACAACGTTCAAATTGGANCCCCCCAATGTAGGTTGATAGTAATTTTGCAGATCAGATATTGAGGTAGTATTAGTACTTGTATTGTTAAAACTAATAGAAAAAATTTTCCTTACTAATCTACATTTATTTAGGATTTCTTTAATAATTTTATAAATGTTTTGTGCCATGCATCGCTTGTTAGATAAGCTTAAAGCTAATAGTTGTTTATTAAGTTGTCAATTATCTTCTATCTAGTGAATAGTAATACTCATATGAGAATTATTACGAAAATGATCTATGGATGCATATGTTTGCACATATGAACACATATGTATTAAGGGAAGTGAACTTACCTGTGAGCTTCTTCGTAACTTTGTGGTAGAGCTCCTGCGTAGCTCGAGTTAATATTTTGTGGCTAAGCTGTTGCAAGTTAGGGTTGAACGTCTCCCACCCATATTGACTCTGCTACTTTGATACACCTACGTTAAATGACAGGTGTATGTTCACCAAGTACTGTGCCAGGTTGCACTTGTGCCTCCATTCATCATATGTCATCAGCAGTTGACTGGATGAATTGCCGCCTCAAGTAATCTATTGTTGTGTACTATTTATTCTTAACTCCCCAGGATACTTTGACCTCAAGTGCCTATTAAAAATACTATATCTCTCTCCTGTTTTCTATAAGTAACTCACATTGCAATAGTTACAGAATGCTTTTAAGTTCCCCCTTTTGTCTATACTTTTACAGAAATGCGTAGTAAAAATATTAGACTTATCGAGTTTAGGGGACTTACTTGAGCTTGAAGGTCTTGAACTACTGGGCCTATGTTGTCCCATATGTCACTCTTCTATTTCGAGAACAATTTCTATCTCATTTTCCTCATCTTTGAATATGCTTGCAAGGCAACTTATCTGTAGGGATTCAAATCTTGCATGTCATGCTAGGACATTTATACAAAAAGGTTTGAATTTAGTAAAACGTTCAGGGACACTCATGCATGAAGGTTCAAAATTGGGAGGTGGCGTGCCTTGATAACTCGTGCGTTGAGGTTTAACGTCAAAGCTAGGAGGTGGTATGTCACGATTACTCATACGATGGGGTTCTAGATTGAACTCAGGAGATGGTGTAACTTGTTCTTCCACGTTCTCAACCACATCGTGTGCCTTTTACTTATTCAGGTTATACTTGTTATTGGGGCACCCCTAAATGTCATCGAACTATTGTGGCTCAGACGACGTACTAGTTCCAATGCTCTTACTTTTCCCATTGGATGAGGAACCATGCTTCTTACCAATGAAGATACAGCATAAAAATCTTTTCATGGATGCTAAATTTTTTTTCTCTTATTTACTATAACAAAGATTTATGAATAAAAGACATAAATAATATGTAAGACAAAATAAAGTGAAAATTATATCACGGGTATGTATATGTCAATTTTATTTTGCTAATGCAAATGGTTTAGTGCAGTGGAATGAAGAACTATGCTTAGATATTGATGGTTAATGGAAGGAAATATTTATATGACAACGTTTCACAATTGAAAAAATTCGAAGGCAGAATGGTTAGAGTTGGAGTGTTTTAATTAGTTTATGAAGTAATAACTGCTACATATCAGCACCATTCAATTTATAAGGATAAAAAAATGTGTGAACACATCATTTGAATTTTGAAAATTTAAATTTTCAAACATTTTAGCGCTACAATTTTTCACTTCAAATCTTGAATTGCATGTACTGAAAGTAATTGAACATTTGAAATTATTTGATTTTTTGAATTCTAAAACTTAAAGGTAAGGAGAGCAAGGAGGATTTATTGCAAACAAAAGGAGGGGAGGGGGATTTGGGGGGTAGGGTGGGTTCAAAAAGGAAAAGGGATAGGGAATCGACCCCCTTGTGTTTTTTCTTTCTTTCTTTTTTTTTTCTTGGGTAGTCCTTGAACCGTTGGTTTAGGCAGTTTCATCTGAGCGAACTGCTTGAGCCCTTAAGATCCGTTTACTTTCGAACCGAGTCAGTTTACGGTTCAAAACCGAACCGATCCTTACTCGAGTCTACTTATAGTTGCTTAACTTACGAAACAAATATCTTATGAATTCATATTAACCGCAGCTGGAGAACTTAGTAGATACGTGACATTGGAAAACAATTTGCATGAATTATTATAATTTGATTTAAAATAATTTGACATTTTGGAGGCTAAATACTAATCAAACTAGAACAATTAAAAATGAGTTAAACTAATCAATTCATCTTAGGTGACGAGTTATAATTAATCTAGTTGAGTTGTCTTTTATTAACATAACTTGGTCATTTAACATTTTTATAAGTTTAATGGTCAAATTCACTAATCCATTAAAATAAACCTAATTTCTAAAATAATTTAACATAATTAAATATTTTTTCTAAAGAAAAAGTTAGTGAGAAAACTATTACTACTACCAAATTTAGACACCTTAAAAAAAAAAAAAAGAGTTTATAACTTTAAGAAAACCAAGCAAGTTGACATACAAGCTAACTCATTCTAACCTATTGAAAAACATTAGTGTTGGATTATAAAATACTAACTCAAGCTTATATTAAAAGCAAGTTAATTAGATAGTCCATCGAGCTCACTTATCAAATTGAAAAAGAAAATTAACCATAATCTGCTTTTAATGGAAGTTTAAATTGGTGGGAGCAAGGAGTTTAAATTGGTAGCAGCAATCAAGTCAAACTCATTTAAGCAATAGGAATAGGATTCCTCAATAAGAGGTAGAGGGGGTGTATAAAGTAAGCGATGGAAAATAGGCCATCGATTTTTGCACTGCTAACATTAAAATCTATAATATATAAAATAAATCTTAAATAAAAAAGAAGACAAAAGATATTGATCCATAAAATACAAATAAATTAATTTTATTCCAAAATTAAATTATAAATGACTTTTTTATATGATATTTAATCTTGACGACTTTTATTGCTACTAAGTTCAAGACATAATCTTTTCATAAAAATAAAATCAAGGATGTATATAAGGATTTTTTATGCCCCAATAAAATTTAAGCTGCCCACAACTTGTCCAATCGACGTAAAAGTTTTTTCATTGAATTTATTAGCTACATCTACGTTACAGATGCCATAAAAATAATAAATAATTAAATGAATAAAAGATATCAAAACCATCCCATAACTTTAAAAATTATAAATGAGATTTTTTTATGATTTCGTTTTTATTTTTTATGGGGTTGGTATCACTATCTATCTTACTATTGATTTACACTTCTTTAAATTTAATCTACTAAACAAATTTTGAATTTTATGGTATAAATTTTAAAACATTTGAATGAATGGTGAGATTGAGAATGGGACCAATCATATCAAAATAGAAGATAAAATCATATAATCTCATAAATGTTTATATTTAGAAAATGTAGGAGAACGAGAGAAATTAAAATTTTGAAAAACAATGGTGAAAAAACCTCTAGAAAAAAGGGGAGTGAGTATGGGAGTTGGCAAGGGAAAAAAAATTTTGGGAGAATTGCAATGAAAGGAATTAATATTTAAGGATAAGTTTAAATAAGGGATTAACGTAACTATAATGTAATGGTCATTCCATAAAATTATTTAAACCATTTTATTAAATATTGATATTTTATTTGAATTTTTCAAAACTTGATCGCTTATTTGAAATACTTTATAAAATATTGCTGTCTTATTTGAAAATTTCGAAACATCAATCTACTATTTGAACTTTCTCCTAGACATTGATCCTTTCATTGTAATGCTAACAAAAAAAAAAAAATCCAATTATAAAAAATATTACTAGCTTTAGATAGTGGTATTTAGTTGAGAGATATATGTATCAATAGATTATATAGGAGAAATAAAAATACAAATGTATAGCTTTGGTACTTGAACTTTGTAAATATATGGATTCGATCAATTCATGTGCATATAATGTGGGTCTCGCGCTATATATAGTCTTAGAGAAGTGACGTAGAATGATATATATGAGATGATTAGGAGAGAATGAGATAAGAATAATGAGTAGGTTGTTTTAGGAGGCACGAATGCACACATGATAAGTGGAGAAGTTTCTTAAGCATCAAACTCCACTATTTTTATCGAGAGGTATTGTGTTCTTTTTCTTTTTCTTTTTTTTTTTATTTAATCTTTTGAGATTATACTCTACCAATATATCAGCATTTGTGCCAAATTCCTCCTTTTTAAAATGACGAGAGACACAAGTATTTATAGAGTTTGGCTTCCTACCTTAAATGAGCTCCTTTACTAATAAACCCCTTTATAGGTTCATTTTGAATTCAAGTCTAATAAAAAACTCTTTTAGTGCACAAGTATTTCTAAGAAAGATTAGGAGTGGATGGACTAATAAAGTGATTTCTATCTAAATTTATCATGCCAAATTTCCCTCAACTATTTTAGATTTAAGAACTCAGCTTCTTGAGCTTTATCACTAAAGCTTAAATGGTCAAATCTAACAGGCATAAACATTAAACTCAGCACTTTATGAACTTTGCTTATTTTTACAATTTATTACTTTAAATTTAAAATCATTAATTTGATAGCTAAACTATGTCAATTTTGTAATCGATTACTTTTTTTTTTGTTTTTGTTAATTATAACAGATGGGAGATTTAAATCTTAATATTTTTTTTATTGAAAATCAGTAGTAATATTACTAAGTTATAATAATCATGACTTATAATTGAATATGGTTTTTGATGTATGTAGGATACCAAAATCATTTCAAAAGATTTAACATTATAGGTAAATAACAAAATGGATATCTGATCATTAAGATTGGGTTGTTGTTCATTAATTTTTACAGTCTCAAGCTGAGAACGCCATTGGCTTAGTGGATCACGTCAGCGTGCCTGATTCCTGCAAATAGAAAGCTGACTTTTTCCATATGGTTTTATGTGTGTGTACATATATATATATATATATATTTTTTTTTTCTTTTTTTCCCCTTACTTAAGTCCCACTGAAATAATCACATACATTTACGTACACATCAATATAGATGGATAGATAAATAAATAATTTATTTATACCTACATCCCGCATATGTGTAAAAAAAAACCAAATGTTTCGAATAGCGTTCCATTCTATTGGTAGATAAAAAGAGGTTTTATTTTAATCTGTCTTGCATGGATTAATACATATTATGACTGGAAGTTATTAAAAAGAAGTTGGAGGATATTTTAAATTTTAAAAGCATGTAATACACCGAAGAATGTTTGGACTTCGTCAATAGGGATTTTAAATGTATTTTACGTATAAAAAATTTTATAGGTCGGTCCTGTGGTAAAAATGTAAAATATTTTAATATCAAATTTAACACACGCAAATTGTTCTTAATATTATATATGTTTTTCCAATAACGTTGATTTTTATTCATACGATACGCAAGTTGTAGCTACTCAAAACTCGTCTTCTACACCCTGTCTATCCCTGTAACAACAAACACCCTTTCTCTTCTCTCTCTCTCTCTCTCTCTCTCTCTCTCTCTCTAACCTGAAACTGGCAATCTCCAAACACAAAACTTAAGACAGACATCGAAATCCTGTTTCTCCGCTACATAGACATGCGTTGCTCTGGTCTGACAATACCCGGAAGCGACACATCTCGCTTCTGCACGTACCCATCAGCTCGGACCCTCCATACCCGACCCGTATTCACATCTCTCAAACCCAGAGCCCGTCTCAACGACAACCAGACATATACTACTTCGTCTTCTTCTTCTTCTTCCTTTGTTACACAAGCCCAATCAGCGTCCTCCTTCTACGACCTTCTGGGCATACCCGAATCCGGAACCTTACCCGAAATCAAACAGGCTTATAAGCAACTTGCGAGGAAGTATCATCCCGATGTTTCGCCCCCGGATCGTGTCGAGGAGTACACTCGGAGGTTTATTCGGGTCCAGGAGGCTTATGAGACCTTGGCGGATCCTAGAAGGAGGGCCTTGTATGATAGAGATTTGGCTAAAGGGATTCACTTGGCTTTCTCTGCTAGAAAACCCCATCGATACGATGATGTATGAATTCATTTATTTATTTACATTGGGATTTCATTAGTCTACGAATTTTTGTTTTTTTGATGTAGGTCTTCTATGTTTGTCTTTTAGAGTTGAGTTTTGCATGCAAATTTTCAGCTTGATCTTGTAATAAGTTTCTCTGTTTCGAAACTGTGTCTCCATCCATATATCACTAACCACATGCTGCCATGTTTCGATAGAAGCTGTAATTTGCATTTCCTTGAGATACGGATGTTTAGATACGACACACATACCATTGTGGACTGGGAAATTTCATTCGAACTTTTGTAATGAATTGTAAAAATTCATTTATTTCCCAAACTGCAGTGAAAATGCTTTCAGGCCACGACTAATTTTTTTGATAAAGCACAATCAAGCTGATCAATAGTTCTGGGGTTCCTAATGCAGCAGTCTATTTTTTATTTTGTTTGTTTCTTGTTCTTTTCTGGATGATTGCGATTTAATGCTATGAGTTTGTGCAATTAAAATTAGTTCTGGGAAACTTTAGATGAGGCAAAATCGCATTTTATTGTTTAGTTGCATATAGTTCTTAGTTAAGGAAATCGCAATAGATTGGTCTTTAGCTTTTTTGCTTTAGTATTCTTTGTGGGATTCTCATGTCCTCAAGTACTTTTAAGTGAAATTGTTGTTTCAAGTAGGTTTTGAATCCTGATTGTGTATAAAAGGTTTCAGGTTGAATTCTTGTGGTTTTCCTGTGGGCGGTGATTGATCAATACTCTTATATATTTTGTGATTTTATTAGTTCAAGAGGATGCAATTAAACTATCTGTATACTTTATTAGGCTAGATTTAGTAGGTTAATGGTGATTGGGGTCATTAAATATACATATTGCGAGCCCTTATTAATGAAAGTGATTACTATCGTATCTGATTTCAGCTTTAGATTATCCAGAGAAGATCTCACTTTTGAAGTCACCACACATTTAAATTTTGATTCAATCAATTTGCTTCCTATATGTATACTTTGTTTCATTAGTGGGTCTTAAGATTTCTTAAAATCAGAATTCATGTTGTAATCCCAGTCTATTGAATAAGACCGAATATTATCACTCCACACCATTTCGGTTTTGGGCTGTGCTTTATATATGTATGTATGTATGTATATAGCTATTAGAACTTTTGCCTGTCTTTCATTTCTCTTACTCTAAAGTAGATGTGGTTCTCTTTGAAAGTATATCTTGTCGTGCGATGTTTGGTAGAAGCATTTTGAGTTAAAGATCCATGGTGGTCATCTTATCTTTATATTACAGTTCTGATTACCCAGAGAACGAATCTTTGCTTCTCTTTGCCTGCACAGAGAAGTGGAGAATATTATTGTTCATATTCTTTGACCATTCATGTGCCAACTGCCAAACCATGTACCCTAGTATGTTATCTGTTAGTTTGCATTTATTCATCATAGTTTAAATCGATCAAACACACAAATCTTGCTGTTCTTTTAGTTTAAGGCTTACTGCATCCCCATCGGGCTTCCTAGATTTCTAAATTATTTGCTTCTTTTTTATGCTTGGTAGGCCGTAATATCGAAACATATATTTTTTCCTTTCTTTATGTTGGCTTTGCCTTTTCAATGTATGGCGGAATATTCCTATTTGACATCATCTTCTATTGAAATTGTAAGAAGGCATCATTCTCACATTGCGGTATATTTTACTCGTCCCAGGTATGGGAGGAGAAAGGCGACTGGAAGAATCATTGGCAGTCTCAATTATCTGAACTGAAGAGAAGAAGCATGCATAAGGATTCAAGGGGAAACATGTCCTGGGGAGCTAGAATGCGTCGACAAAGAGATGAACGGTTGAATGAATCGTAAATCAGTGCCTTTTACAGTCTGTATATATTCTTTTCGTGTTACTATATATGGTGTTTAGTACGGATAGAGGAATCCGAGGCTTATTAAGCATTGATCACCTCACCGAAGAGATGCACTAGTAAGATGCTTAGTACCGGTTTTCTTGAAATCGAAAATTGTATAGTTATCTGCAAACGATATCACTAATATAGTACATAAATCTGGAGAAATAGCTTGAGTTTTTGTGCTGTCAATGTTTCGCTTGCCGGGGTAAATAGCCCTTGTGGTTGTTTTTGTTTTGAAAAAACACATTTTTTCAGTTTCTCTCTTGCTGTTTTGATCCGTAATTAGGGAGTAAAGGAGGTCTTCTGGCTGTCATGGCCAGAAGGTGATCGGTGCATCAGGATCGCATCTACATTAACATACTCCACCAACCTCCGCCACTGACTCGGCGGGCAGCTTCTGTTCCATTCTCGGTTTCTGGATTCTCTGAGATATATAATTTGTTAGAGGTGGAGAATCCCTTGTCATCACTGTCAAGTAACGAGCTTGAAGAACGAGCTCGTAATTGATCCAAAATAAATATTGCTTATGAGTATGTTAGGGGATTTTCATCCCGCACAAAGCCTTTTCTGCAAAACAAACACATCTCAATTAAGGTTTCAAAGAATATATGTCAAAACAAGCAAACATACTCGGGACATACAAGTATTGCGTATAACTACAGTAATATTAACATGTTTCTAGCCAAAGGAAGATCATTCAACCAAGTAGTAACTGATGAAAGAACCGAAAGAGCTGTATGAATGAAACTAGTATTTTATATGAATGGATTAATAGTATATAAATGGTAGTACAATTTTATATATAGTCATTTTAAATCTATATAATTATATTTGCACGCTGTTAATTTAGAAAAGTAGTGTACCGGTGGTATTGAATTATTATTATTATTTTTTTCCCTCCCCTTGTCGTTCTGTGGGCTTGAAATTCTCTGGGTTCCACTCTCTGGCGTGAGGATATTTTTGTGTAGGCGGGGTCAATTTCAGTGGGAAAGTGGGACCACTGAAAGAGACTGAAAAGCTCTCTATTACCTTCTGCTTCTGGTTTTGTTTATTGGGGCTTCTGGTTTTGTTTATTGGGCCATCTGGTTGTGGTCCTTCGTGGGGATAGCTTTGTCTGTCCCAGCAGCGTGGCATGCACTGGATAAGCTCTGTAATATATTCATTAATTCTATTTTTGAAAAATTAATATTTTTTGTGCTTTTGATGTTATAGAAAATCTTTTTCTTGAAGAATTGAAAATGATGTATATGTCGAGAAGTTTAAAGCATTTTTTCCACCTTTTGTTTTGTATAAAATATTTGCAATTTCTCGTAGTGCTTTATGACTATAGAATATCATATAACAAGTGAGATCGATGATGTTGCTTTGTATTTATTAATCAATAAAACGTAACCAATTTTACATTTTTTAAAGGTTTAAGAGGAGAACTCCATCTCGTTTCTTTCTAGAGTAAATTTGATGATCATATTATATATGTCATGTGACGTTTAGTTACAAAAGATAAAATTTAGATAAAAAACAAGGGTTTTTACAATTAATTACTTCTAACTTATTATTTACAAACTTTTTAAGATTATCTATAGTACCAAATTATGTAATTAATTATAAAAATGGATAAAATTTAAATAGTTTATTATAATAAAGAGTAAAGTTCATATAGTTAATTATAAAATTAGAATTAAAACTTTTAAAATTTAAGTAATCAATTGCAAAAAGAAAAAATACACAAATTTTAAGCACCAAATATAACATTATAAAAATAAAATGAAAAATCTTCAAGTTTATGGAAAGGACATGATTCATTAGCTCGAATATTGAGATAACAGTATTTGCAAATCATCCCAACCTAGATTATTACATTTCATTTTATTTATTTATTTTTTCCGAACACTTCTCCTTAAATAAAATCACTAATCCGCGTCAGACTGCTACCATAACATCGAAGCATTTCCAATAGTGGTTGCCGTTCGCCGATACCATGATATTTTATTATTTTCAAACCGATCGTATGGAAAACTTTTATGGTATAATTAATTTATTATCTATTAGATTTAAAAAATTAAAAATATAATTATTTTAATGATTTAGATCTTATAAATACTAAGCAGTACGATCTCGTAAAAATTATGAACTGAGATCATGAAAATATCCAATCATTTGTTATATAATTACTCTATCTATTTATTTATTTGTTGTTATCCAGGAATTAGTAACTTTTGGGTAGACTCCATGTCCGTATTTTAGTATATGAAATTGAAAACTACAGAGAAAATCGTCCAAAACTGTCGCGTTCTCGCTAGGGATTTTGTCGTGAATCATTTTGCATTATGTGGAAATAATAATTTAAGAGAATGCATGGTCTTGAATTATCCCCAGCTTGTGTGGTATGCTTCTAAATCGGTTGCAAAATGGCTGAGATTTTTACATTGAGGCAATAATCATCAAGGAATTAAATCAGTCCGTCAAAATGCAGTAGGCCGAGGGGCAAAAGATACGAGATACGAGATAAGTTAATAGGGATTTGGCATATAATGGATACCAGCAAATGGTTTCTTTGAAATCTTAAATGTAACAAAAATTTATTTTCGTACAAAGTCTAAACCCTAATATATATGGTCTAAATTTCCACTGCAAATATATCCACACCCCAAATTCTCTTGCTATAACCGAATATCCATCGATTTTACTCATTTTTTGATACGCATAAATGTTGTTTTAGATTATAAATCACAACAAGCCATCAATTTTCAATTTTATTCAACCATCCATTGGCGTAATCCCATGTATTAAGTCTCTTTGCCTCGAAGAGATTTATCTCTCTCTTCTCTATTATATCCAATATTTATTAGGACTTCCATTGCTGCAATCGCAAGTACTATTGTTGTCCACTAAATAACTTACTGTTCCTATGTTTCTAGACCAAAAAGTGAAAAAGCAAAGATGATTGGCCTTGGCGGCTTCACTGAACAAAGGTCCTTTTTTTTCCTTAAAATACTGTTGGCCATTATCCAGTCTTTGATTGTTGTAGAAGAAGGTCTATGGACTTCTTGGCCGGATGGATTGAAGAAGATTTGAGACTTTTGGGCAGTCCCCTAGAGCATGGGAGATGTCCTCTGACTCCTGGCAATTTGTATAGGTCACATGTTATTTCTAATCCGATCTTATTTAACTTAATGCTTTTGGAAGACCGTCATGGCATACTCTCTATAAAAATAGCTTTATCTTTGGACCCAATCTTTGCGGGTTTAGTGCTTTTGATATTCTAAAGAACTCTGCTGTCCTTTGAACATGATTGTTCATCGTGCTCAGTATGATCAAATTTGTTTTGCTCCCTCTAATTTACAGGGCCTATCTTGTGACAATTTAATTTTGTTAATGGAGGATATTTTTTCACTCTTTCTCTCTTTGCTTCTCCTCTTTCTTCTTGTTCTCCGGTTTCTTACTTTGCCAGCGCACACAAAGAAACAATCAAACATCTTTTCACCAAATGGAGAGGCGGGATATTCCTTAAGTATAGTATTTTTAAAACATGATGCAAGCTTAAACTGTTTTTTCTTTTTTCTTTTATTTTATTTTATTTTTTGTGGAGGTTTAGGGTCCCATTGTTATTTATTGCTTTCAACATACTCATTTACCATTGTTTTTGGACCAAAAAATAAAATTAGTTGAAAGAGAAAAGCATATACCATGTGCAGAAATAATTATTTATCCATCCTAAATTATAATTTTCGCATATTTTTGGGAACTATTTAATATTTTATTCTAATCCAATTTTTGTTCAGCTCCTCATTACTAATTTTTAATTCTTATCAAAGAATACATGTAAGAAACACATGAGTATAAGTCAACATAAACATTTTACTAAATCGTGAGTTTTAATCTTAACCTATCATTTTAATCTCTTCACTAAGTATTCTCTTGATGGAATTCCTATTTTGCCTAATAAGTGAGCTAATATGACATATTAAATTCTATTTGATTTTTCCCTCTCCAATAAGTACAATATATATACTAATTGGGGGGAAAGAATATTGTAAATCTCTATTAAAATACATATTTTTACCAACCATGCATTCATTGGTTTCGTTAGTGGTTAATCTATAAGGTGTCCCACAGGACTAATTTAACAGAAATTAACTAGTGCATTTAACAAATATATGCTGCCAAGTCATTTAACAAAAAGGTTTGAGGATTCAAATTCAACAATTAGAACTACATTTAGTATTTGCCAAAATGTGTAACAGTAAATTGCACTTTTCCTTAAAAATTAAATATCACCATACCTCGATTTTTTTTCCTCCCCCTCTCACGTCACTTTCCAATGCAAACATCGACCAATACTACAATGTTCAACAAATAAAATGTTTATTCGTGTACAGTTCAATTTTATACTTCCACATATAAAAAGTAAGTACAAAGTAATATATGCATTAAGTATGATATACGGAAAAAATAAATACCCTTATCATGTAAGCACATTTATTGATTTAATTTTTGTTGCCAAAGCAAGAATAAGTAGCCTTCGAGAGTAGACTTCATGCCTGTATTTGGCATATGATATTAAAAATAAAAACTTTTACAGAAATCACCCAAAACTGTCACGTTCTCGTTTGGGCTTTTCTTGTGAATCGCATTATTAATGTGGAAATAATATTTCGTAAAAAGAGGAAAAAAAAAAAAAAGTGAATGTTAATTCGATTTGACTATGTGAAAAAATACTAACCAAAGGCGTGGAAGGAGAACGCAAGGTCCTAAATTATCCTCAACCTGTGTGGTACCCTTTGAAGTTTCCTTAAACCAATTGACAAAATGTGAGATTTGTGCATCGTGAGGAAATATGCTATAGATCTCGTTTGGCAAAGAATCCATATTCATTTTTGATAAGCTTGTAGAATACAGAATAGTCTATAAAGTAAAGTTCAATTAATCTGTACAGTACAGTAAGGTATTTATACTAATAGCTACAGCCTAAAACAAACTAACAGAATTGTCCAATAGAAAAATTACAAGTGACACTACATTAACAGAACACGTGGAAATAAAAGAAATAAATACAATACATCTAACTTATCATCCCTCTTTAAGTTGGAGCATCCTGCAACGAAAACTTGCTTTGGAAAAATTGCAGCCTGGTGGCACCCAACGGCTTGGTCATGACATCAGCCACTTACAACTAAGAACGCTGTACTTGCAAAAGTCTAGAAGATATGTAATCTCCAACAAAATAAATATCAACATTAATATGCTTCATGTGTGCATGGAGTTAAGGATTCAAAGCAACCAAGAGGGTAGATTTATTATCACAGCGAATACAAACAAGAAGTGACAAACTTATACAAAGGTCATGAAGAATATATATTGTCCAAAGAACTCCCTTAGTAGTGGCAACAAGTGCACAATATTTAGCCTCAGTAAAATTGGCTGTTTTTAAGTCTTCTAAGAGACTAAAGTCGAACCAAGCATAACACAAAATCCAGAAATAGGATGACAATTAAAGGATGAAGCAACCCAATCAAAATCGGTATAGGCATGTAAAACCAAATCATTCTTGGAAAGATAGAAGAAGCCCAAAGTGATTGTACCTTTCAAATATCTTAAGACATGTATCGACAAAGAACATGTACTGCAAAACTTATATCAAGGTGTGTAAAATTTATGTGAGACAAATGCCCAACAAGTTGCCCAAAGTAAGTTAGATCCAAAAGCAATTCACTAGATTTGTTGTCTAACTTAAGACCACTTGGTAAAGGAAATTGTGTTAGTTTAGTAGTTGCCAAACTAGTCTCAACCAAGACATCCATAATAAACTTTTGTTGGTTAAGCATACAACTTGTAGTTGTGTGACAAAGTTCAAGGCTAAGAAAGTACCTAGTAAGGCCTAGGTCTTTAATAGTAAAAGCAGCATTCAGCTAATCTTTGACATCCTTAATGAGATTCTCATTAGAACCAGTAAGCAACATATCATCAACATATAAAAGGACAACCAAAAAACCAACATCAGAATTTTTAGTAAAATGGGAGTAATCATGTTTGGATTGACTAAAACGACATTGAACCAAGAAATGAGAAATCTCAATGTTCCATTGGCACGAGGGTCATTTAAGGCCATATAAAGAACGTTTAAGGCAACAAACTTGATGTGGTTGTGCCTTAGAATAACCCTTAGGTGGTAACATATATATCTCTTTATTTAAATGACCATGCAAGAAGGCATTATTCACATCATTTTGATGAATAGACAAATCAAAAGAAACAACAACAATTAATATTCTCACTGTATTCAATTTAGCTATGGGTGAAAAAGTTTTACTATAGTCTTCACCTTTAATTTGAGTGTACCCTTTAACAAAAAGCTTCGCTTCATAACATTCAACACTACCACAAGGTCTATTTTTAACTTTATAAACTCACTTACTGCCAATAGCTTTTTTACTATTAGGTAAAGTAGTAAGATCCCATGTATCATTACTTTCCAAAGTATAAAACTCTTTGTCCATTGCATCTACCCATTCTTGATGCTTTACAGCTTAGGAATATGTGGATGGTTCATGGATTAACAACATACAAGCAAGAGATGCAAGATACATAGCGGAAACTAGGAAAACATGGCTTTATTAAATAAAGGGTATTTAACAATGTTTGGAAGTGAAGCGACAACATTAGCACTGGTATGAATAGAAGTAATGAAGACTGACAACTAAGTAGGAGGCTTTCTTACTCTTTTTGACTGATGAGAATGAAATGAAGGGTGTATAGCAAAAATTTGTATGTCAGATTGTGGAACAAAAAGAGATGTAGGTGTTGTATAATTCTGATTAGAGGGAAAAACAGCAATAGGAGTTTCAAAGGACAAGAAAGGAAGTTGTGTGTGAGAAAGGATAGTAGAATTGTGATCTAAACTGATGAAGGACTGAACTTTAAATGGAAGTATACTCTCAAAAAACACTAAATCTCTACTGCAAAGAAAATTTTTTTTTTTTTTTAAATCATACACCTTATATCCTTTGTAAGTAGAAGCATACCCAAGAAAGATACACTTCTCCCCTTTGGCATCAAACTTATCTCTATAAGGACCCATATTAGTAATGTAACACAAACATCCAAGGACTTGGAGCTTGCTATAATCTAGTGCTTTTTTGAACAAGACTTCATGAGGGGATTTCTAGGAAAGATTGGCCATAGGCATTAAATTGATAAGATAGGTAGTAGCAAGGATACACTCTTCCTAAAATTCTTTGGGCAAATTAGCATGAATTCTAAGAGCTCTCGAAGTGTTTAAAAGATGTCTGTGCTCCTCTCAACTTGATCATTTTGTTGTGGTGTGTATAGTAAACTTCTTTGGTGTACAATCTCAATGTCATGAAACATTTCTTGACAATGATGAGAAATAAATTCACCCCTGTTGTTAGTTCTTATAAACTTAGGCATAATAGAGAAATGATTGTGAATGTATTTAAAGAATTGATCAAGAATGTAGTGTGTTTAGCTTTTATGATTCATCCAATAGGTCTAAGTTGACCTTGAAAATCATCAACTATGATGAGAAAGTAATTTGTACCACACAAAGAAGTAACATGATATAAACCCTAAAAATCAACATGAAGAAGTTCAAATACATGAGAAGAAACGCTTGAACTAACATGGAAAGGTAAACGATGAAATTTAGCCTCCTGATAAGTATTACACTAGAAATTTTTAGAAGTCAAGTTCTTACAAATTCCAATATGTTGTAACTTGGAAAAAGATGTATGGCCTAATCTAGGATGCAAAAGCATTACATCTTATTTATTTGTGTCATCAATAGAACAAGACAAAGTACTAGCCAAAGAATCAACAAAAATAGAAGGAATAGATGAAAAACCATGAAAATGCAGAAGATAAAGTCTACCCTTAGCTTAAGCTATTACAACAATCTTCTTAGAGGTTAGGTCCTGTAAGGTACATGAATAAGAGTTAAAAGTTGCTTGTTGAGGTTGGAAGGAAACAAGTCTATTTATTGATATTAGGTTTGAGTGAACTTAGGAAAAAAGAGAACTTTCTGTAGTGTTAAAAGTGGGCTGATATAGGCTTTCTTAACTTGGATAGCATATAGAATACTCCCATCAGGCAATCGTATTGGTATTGGTTTATTAATTACTTTAACATCATGTAGTAATTCAAGGAAAGGTGTCATGTGATCAGTTGCTCTAGTTTTAATAATCTACGATACCAAACAATTATTCATAGCTAATAAAGAGGAAGAAACAAAAGGGACAATACCTGCACAATTAATAGCACAATCGACGGCACTCAAGCTTGAAAAAATATCATCCTTTTCTCGCAAAAACTTCATTACTGTAGAACATAACTCTTCCATAAAATTTTTATTTCCTGTAAGAGCTTGAATACTACCAGAATCTTCATCAAAAGGAGTTTCTAGAGAACTAGAATTCTGCAGTTGGCTTATAGACAATGATACTGAACTACTTTTGCCCTTTGACCCAACCTTTTTCCCTTTGTACCACTTCGGGTAACTAATGAGTTGAAAGCAATTGTCGACCAAATGTCCTTTCGTTTTACAATGCTTGTAAAACAAACATTTTTATTCCATTTCCTCTCAATAGCAACAACTTTGTTAGAGTAAAAAGCTACCATATACAAGTTTGAACCTAAAGCACCTTAAACGTATCTTTGTGTGTCCACTTGTTGAACCAAATAATAAGCTCTGTTAACTAATGGTAAGGGCTCCATAAAGAGAATTTGGTTTCGAATACTCTCATAACCCTTATTAAGCCCCATCAAAAATTGTATTAATCTCAAGTGCAATTCATATTCAAGAATTCTCTCATTAAAAGCACAAGTATAGTATCTCATTCTTCCACATTTGTGACTTGGAAATGAATACAACTCACTAAGTTCATCCTAACACTTGCGTAATCTACTATAATACACATTAACAAATTGATTACCTTGCCTAATATTACTTATCTCATGTTGGAACTCAAAAATTAGAAGACTACTAGCAACTCCATGCTATTCTTTAACCTCTTTCCACAACATGAATGTAGATTGTGCATACAAAAAAATTTTATGCAAGATCATTATTCATCGAATTCAACAACCAACACCTAACCATATATTCTACCTTAATCCACTTATTCAAATTGTCCAAATCATCAATAGGCCTTTCTATAGGTTCGTAAATAAAACTTGATTTCACTTTCATGCCTAATCTTTAGAGTAGTTTTTGAGCTAAGACGCATCGAATAAGTCTTAATAATCCCCTAGCTTGGCTTTTGGTGATTGGTCCGGGGAGTTGATTCCTATCATTTGCTTGGGGGGTAGAAAGATTTGTCCTCAAATCTAAAGGTGCTCCTTAGGGTGGTTTTGTTTTTGCCAGGTCTTCATCTAGTTGGTGTGGTATCAAGTCCAAAACATTGAAGGTAGAGGAAACACCATAGTTCTTGGGTAGCTCGATTTGACAGGTATTGCGGCTGATCTTCTTCAAGACCTTGAGGACCATCAACTCCTAGAGTTAGTTTACTTTATCTTAGGAGCAAAAATCTTTCTTAACTAAGGTGAATCCATACTAGGTTTCTTGACTTGAAAGTAACAGTTTAGCGGCCACGACTATCAATCTCTTGCTGTTTTTTATTGAACTTGGTAATCTTCCTTGCTACAGACTAGTGTGGCTCTTGTAATCTTTGGATTCGGTCAACTCCTGACTGGCTTTCTTCGGCAGTTATGGGGGTATCGATTATATCTAAAGGAATAGTAGGGTTGAAGCTATAGATAACCTCAAAAGGGGTCTTTGTAATGGTACTATGAATGGTCTAGTTGTAAGTTAACTCCATGACTAGTCGGCACAAGTCTTAATCTCTCAAATTCTTTCCTACGACAACTTGAAGTAGGTTACCTAATGTCCTGTTCACCACTTTAGTTTGACCATCAGTTTATAGGTGGCTATTAGAGTTGAATGCAAGTTTAGTCCCAAGTCTTCTCCATAGTATCTTTGAATAATAGCTTAGGAATTTCGTATCCCGATTTGAGACAATGGTCTTTAGCACTCCCTATAGTCGAACAACTTCTTGTAAAAATATATCAGCAATATATAAAGCATTATTAGTTTGATGGGATGGAATGAAGTGTACCGTTTTGCTAAAACGATCCATTACCACAAGGATTGAATCCCTTCCTCTAGATGTATGGGGCAATCTTAAGAAAAAGTCTATACTAAGGTCAGTCGAAGGTGTAATTGGCATGGGTAAGGGCATATACTCTTTATGTGGCTCTCTTTTCCTCTTTGCTTGCTTACACATTACCTTGTGGACATCTTTGGCCAAACCAGGCCAACAAAAGTTCTCTTTCAATAGGTTGACTATTTTGGTCTCCTTAAAGTGACTAGATAATCCATCACTATGAGCTTCTCTAACCAACAGCTCATGTATGGAACAGTTTGGTATGTACAGCTTCTTCTCCTTGAATAGATAGCCATCTTTTAGGCAATATTCACCAACAGCAACTCCTTCTTTGCACTTCTTGATAATAGAACCAAAATGTGGGTCCTGAGCATGTTGCTTAGTGATAAGGGAAAATCTTAACAGTTTTGTTTGCAAGGTGGTCAGCAAAGTTTGCCGTTGTGACAGGGCGTTTGTGACCACATTGGCATTGTCATTTTTGTGCCAAATTATGTAAGAAAAACCTTTTATAAACTCCAACCACTTTGTTTGCCTCTTTGAAAGTTTGTTCTGACTCCTAAGATGTTTCAAGGACTCATAGTCTATATAAATCACAAACTCTTGAGGTAATATATAATGTTGCCAAATAGTAAGGGTTCGTAAAAGATAATACAACTCTTTCCCGTACATAAAGTAGTTTAGTGTGGTGCCATTGAGCTTCTCACTATGGTAAGCTATAGGTTGGCATTCTTGCATTAGTATGATGCCAATTCTAATTCCTAATGCATCACACTCTAACTTAAAGGGTTTGTCAAAGTTTAGTAGGGTTAAGACAAGGGTGGTAGTAAGCTTCTCCGTGATTTCTTTGAAGCTTTACTCAGCTTAATCATTCTATTGGAATCCTTCACTCTTCTTAGTGAGCTCGATCAAGGGGGCAGCAATAGTATTGAAGTTCTTAATGAATCTTCTATAGAAAGTAGCAAGGCTATAAAAACTTCATGCTTCAGTAATACTCTTCGACGTCAGCTACTTTAAGACAACTCGAATTTTCACTTCATCAGCTTGGATTCCTTTAGATATTACATACCCAAGATAACTTCACCTTAGCAAAATGTACACTTCTTTAAGTTCCCATACAGTTTCTGAACATGAGGAATATCAAAAATAGCTTAGAGATGTTGAACATGGTTATTTAGGTTGGCATTGTACACTAATATGCCATTAAAGTACATGACCACAGATCATCCAATCAAAGGGTACATCATATGGTTCATGAGCCTCACAAATGTGCTTGGCGTATTAGTAAGTTTGAATGGCTTAACCAATCACTCATAGAGACTATGCCTCATCTTGAATGCAATTTTCCATTTGTTACTAGGTTTCATGCAATTTTGGTGATAGCTACTTCACAAATCAATCTTCGAAAATACTCGAGCACCATGTAGTTCATCTAATATGTCATCGAGCCTTAGTATAGGGTATTTGTACTTGATAGTAATGAGGTTGATTACTTGGCTATCGATGTACATGTGCCATGATCTATCATTCTTAGGAACGAGTAGAGCTGGCACAACATAAGGGCTCATGCTCTCTCTCACATAACCCCACTTTATTAGCTTGTCCACTTATCTCTTCAGCTTAATAGCCTATTCAAGATTTATTTTGTAAGTAAGTTGGTTCGGTAGGGCCGCACTTGGTTATAGGTTAACACAATGCTCTATGCCTTTGGTTGGGGGTAATCCCTTAGGCAACTCTTCTAGAAACATGTCAAAAAATTCATCAATCAATTGTTGTACCTTGTTAGACATATCTTTTAGATCTCTCATCTCCAACAATCTCTTAATCAATAAGAACATAAGCTCATTAGCCTTCTTAGTAACTCGGAGCTCTTCGTGACTTATTACTAGGGCCTTCTTCTTGCTTGCTCGAGTGAGCTGATTATAGGTCTCATTCACCTGACTTGGAGTCATGAGTTGTAGCATGATCTTCTTTCCTTCCTTGATAAAGGCATAGGTTTTCTTATATCCATCATGAGTAATACGCCGGTCAAACAACTAAGGTCTTCCAAGTAATAAATGTAAAGCTCCCATGGAGATGACATCACATATCACTTCGTCTTTGTATACGTTCTCAACAAAGAGCGGTACAACCACTTACTCTTGAACGTGTAGGGTACCCTTGTCATGTAGCTAATGTAACTTGTAAGGTTAGGGGTGCTTAGAGGTCGATAGTCCTAACCTTTGCACAAGGGATTGAGCAACAACATTGGTACAACTCCCTCCATTCACAATGATGGTGCATATATGTCCCTTGATAGTACACTTGGTATGAAACAAATTCTCTCTTTGTTCTTCCTCAGAGCTCGGCAAGGTGCTTAGCACTCGCTTCAGTTACTAAAGTTATCACTTCACCTTAGTTAGCATAGATACAGGTCTCCTCTTCCTCCTTGGCTTTAACTCCTCTAGCATTCTTTCTATCCTTAAGTTCACTTTCATTAGTGTTGTCCACTACATCTCCTTGAAGCACCATAGCATGTTGGTTAGGACATTTAGTAGCTATGTGTCTATAACCTAAGCATTTGAAACACTTCACTTAACTTGTCTTCCGTTTGGAGGTCTGTCCTTTCTCGTATGTCCTTGGGGTCAGCCTATCTTTAACTAGGATCTTTTAGCTTACTCAGCTATTATTAGGTCGATTATGTTTATCCTCTACTTAGGAAGGTCTCTTTGGCTCAGTATGAGCAGGTTGGTGTGGAGTAGGAGCTTGAGACAAGCTTGACCTTAGTCTGCTCAAGCATTTCTCCTTTGCTTTTCGACCTTCTACTCTATCTTAATGGCCTCTTCTAGTATATAAAATTTTATATTTCTATAATGTTGTAAATATCAGATTTAAGTCTTGGAATGAACCTTAACATTGTATGAGCCTTGGGTTCATGCATGTTAGCTCGAATCATTAACATTTGGAACTTTCTGACATAGTCATCGATAGATCCACTTCCTTAGCAAAGCTCTTGCAGTTTAGCAAAGGTATCTTACAAATATGTCTCAAGTATGAATCTTCCCCTCAATAATCTCATCATCTCTTCCTAAGTCCTCATACCTCATCTTCCATCTCTCACTTCGGCCACAATATCTAGTAAATTTAAGTGCAGCAAGTCGAACCTTGACTGCATTAGTATACCCATAACAATCAAACACCTTCTCAATTTCTCTTTCTACTCTAGATACTCATCTATATCTTCGCTTCCACTAAAGGTCGGGATTTAGACTTTGACATTGTCAAGCCCTTAAGGAGCTCAGCATCCTTGTTCTAGTGCATCACAATATTCAACTTCTTCTTCATCCTCTCTATTAACATTTACATTTACCTTCTTAACATCCTCTTCAATTTCTACCAACTCTAGCCTTCACCTAGTTGTTCAGTCTGCCACTTCTCCAACTTGGTGGGGTCACACTGGATGATTAGCTCAATCGGCTTAATCATATCTTCTTTTAGGTGCGTTCTCAACTCAGTCTTGGTTAGGAACACATTGTTGTTGTTGCCTATTGGCTTGCATTGCAATAACTAGACCCTTAACAAGAGTGGTGAATCTACCAAGTTTATCATTTGTTGACTCAAGGGAATTTTATCATTTTGACCATGACCAATATGAGTGCCATTATTTTGGTCATCAATAATGTTGTAAATACTTGATTTCGACATAAAGCAGTAATTTTTCTAACAACTTCAATGGTATAATACTGAACATAACCTTTTACTCACTACCTAAAATCTTACTAACTTACTCTAATCGCTCTAACACCAAACCCAACACAATGCAATATTGAAATGAATTTTTCTCTATTCTCGTAGTAAAGAAACAGAGTACGATAGAGTAACAATAGCTATCACACTTACCATATGCAACTACTACAACTTAGCTAGTTTACTTCAAAACCCACTTTAATATGTTTAAACACACTTAACATGAACACACTGCAACGACTACGAAAGGTACACAATAGCTACCAATAGCATACATGAACAAAACTCTATGGCACTTCACACACTCCCTCTTGAAACCTGGCTCTAATACTAGCGAAGTGGATGTGTCTCCGAGGTCATACACATGAAGCAGCACCACAATAGACAAGAACAAAAGAAAACAAAAAGGGGGTTAGTAAATCTAGGTAGTTATCAATTGGATATAACATACCAATTAATCCTACTCGGCTTAATTTAAACACTCAACATTATACACAAATGTTGAATTAGGGTTACTTGCACTATTCCTTGTTAAAGGGAATAGATAAGAGCTAAGGATGAAGAGAGAGCATTGAGGTTGCTCTATAAAGGAAACTAGTAATTTCAATAATGGAAGTATTTGATGTCTGTGTACAAGTAGTTGAGGTATTTATGTGACCTCTGTTAGGATTACACTAATTATGGAAAAGACTAAAATGGACAATGTAAGAAAAGATTCTTAGAACATGCCTAAAAGGGGTAAAAATGACAAACAATATACTATATGAAAAAGGAAAACAGTCCTTCTGGAATGTTGTACTAGAAGACACTTGTTAAGCATTGGTTGGTGGCGTATAGTGTGGCTAATCTTACTAATGTAAATCCTGAGGTAGCTCGGCATTTATGGAATCTAGCTCGAGTGAGGTAGAAGGAAGGTATAATGACCTGGCTAGAACTCCTCCCACCGAGGTATTATTTGCTTTGGTGTGAAACGTTGCATGGTTTTGTCCCCGGTATAACAGCTTCCTAGGAGGTTTGCTCCAGCCTGAGCATACTTAACTTCGAAGTTTTGATGTACTCCAAGTCGCTACACAAAAAGGCACCTCGATAATTTAGAATTTTGTCACTTGGCATGTATGGGGTATTATAATTTATCCCCCTTAAAAAATTGATGCTCTTGTTAGTTTTGTTACATAGGTCTAAGACAATCACCAAGCAAGGCTCTACCTTTCTGGCTGGTGGATTGCTTTGATACCACCTGTAATGACCCGGCTAGAACTCTTCCCATTGGGTATTGTTCGCTTTAGTGTAGAATGCCATATGGTAACTTCCTAGGAGGTCACCCATATTGGGATTGCTCCAACCCGAATATGCTTAACTTCAGAGTTTCGATGTACTTTGAGCTACTACACTAAAAGACGCTTTGATGATTTAGTATTCTATCACCTAGTATGTATGGGGTATTAGAGAAGGTCAGCAATTAGAGTTGACCTGGTTTGGTTCAGGTTAGAGCTTGGACGCTTGAAGATGCTTAGATTCTCTTTAAGTTGGGTAGCTTGGCAGCTTGACTTGGTTGTTTGATAGCTCAGCTTAAACAGAGGTCTAATGGTAGTCAGCTTAGGAGTTACCGAAGTCATGGTAAGGGTTTGACAATGAGGGTAGTTGCTTAATAGGTTAGTTTGTTCGCTTGGTAGTTTGATAGGCTCAGCATGTTGGTTCTTTAGCTTTGATCAGATGGGGCGGAGCATCTCTAGGTTGGTGATGGAATCCTTTCCTTAGACTAGTTCCTGAGTTAGGATGCATTGAGTGAGTCTTAATTAACCCTTAGCTCGATTTCTGGTGATTGGTCTGGAGAATTGATTCCTATCAAAGAGAAGGGATGAATCCTGGCTATTGATCATCATTATGATCTAACATATGAGATCAATGGCCATCTTCTATAAGTACCCCTCTCCCTCCTTCATTTGGACAAGAGAGATCTTGGCACAAATGTTGTTAACTTGTCGGATTCTTACCGTGAAGATCAAACACTTAAACATTTCAAGAACATTACCTTGTTCTTCATTAATAGTAGAGTTTGATGTCTCTTGGCTCCTTTACCTATCACCACGAGTGTTAGAGCCTTGTTTAGATAGCCTACTCTTGCTCCCCTTCCCTACACTCCTCTCCTAATCATCCCATACATACGATTCAAGTCATTTCCTAATTCACGTGTAGTAAGACTTGATACATAGCATGCACATGACTTGATACGTGGTACATACGTGACCCTTGCATTCGTACCCACACTCCTACATTTTTGGTGACTCTATTGGGGAGGGAAGACTTGATATCTACATGATGGTACCACCAAGAAGGAGGTAAGCTAATCTTACTAATAGTATTAATTAAGAACAAGATGGCATTATTGTGATCAATGATCAAAATCCACCTTTAGTTGGAGGTACGAATCAAGGAGATGGTATGTAAGAAAGTGTCCTTAACAATGTACAATTAAGGGTAAGCTTTAAGAGACTAACTAAAATTTGAATGAACTTGTGGCGATTTTTGCCTTTTGTATACTCGCTTTAGCCACTTTTGCTACTACATAATAAGGGTCAACTACCTCGAGTCCCTCCAATGTGGTGCAACAACATGTTACACAAGCTCTTTAACCACTCAATCCTTCTACTACCAATGAGTAAGACACTCCTAGGGATGAGGAGTAACAACCTGCAAATGGAACCCACAGCTACACAAGATGCATTGCTTAAAGTAAGGAACCAAGGAGTTTAGATTGGAGGCGTATCATCCTCAAATGCTATACTATGTGTCACAATTGTTGACTCTATGCAATTGACACCAATGAACTTTATGCCCATAAGCTCTACACTTGTGAATCCTACACTTATGCACCCTACCCCTATGATGACAATGAAGGCAGAGGCATCTACCCAATAGGGTTCATTTATGATCAAAGAAGACCTATACATGTATTTGAAGGAGATACAGACAAAGTCTATGATTAGAGTACTAGAATTAAAGCTCTTATATCACTAGCACATTGCTGCAAAGCCGTATCCTATGGACTATGTAAGCCCAAAGTTCACACTATTTAATGAGAAGAAGGGGAGTGCCAAAGAACACCTTTTAAAGTTCATTAAGAACCTTGAAGTATATGGCTTAGACGAAGATTTAAAACTGAAAGAATTTAATAAGTCCTTCTAACAAGGCATATACTTGGTATGTCAACCTTCCCCTAAGGTCAGTCATTTCATGGGGAAACATGTGTAAGATATTTTTGGAAAAGTTCTTTTCTTTTGAGGAAAGAGTTACCCTTATCGACATGGGTCAAATTTGACAAAAGCCTAAGGGAGACCTCATGGATTACATTGAGCACTTTAGGGAACATTCCATAGATATCCAAGATATTTGCGATGAGAGGGAGTTTGTCAAGATATACATTCGAAGGTTGTTTACTAAGTACACTGTGCATCTTAAGAACCTTTCCTTAGCATCTTTTTCCATGTTGGTTGAAAATGCAAGAAGGACTAATGTCTTAGTTACATGACAAAAGGGTGAAAATGTAAGGTTCAACAAGTACATACCAACAATGAATTTAGTTCAAGAGGACGATCTAAGAGGAGCAAAGAAATCCAGAAGAGAGAAGCTTATGAGAACTAAACCATCTTTGGCATATCCATGTTCAATGGGAAAAGTGCACGCACTCCTCGACAAATGGCTACATGATGGGAACATTAGACTCTTAGGGATTGAGCGCTTATTAACAAATGAAGAGTAGAGTGACTCTAAGTATTGTAGATTTCATAGGAGTATAGGCCACCTTACGAAACATTGTTGGACTTTAAAGAAGATATTTAATGAGCGAGTTCAAAATGGACAACCGATCAATGAAGATAATGATATCAAGAATAATCCACCTCTAACTCACAACAACCAACGTGGCATTGTGAATGTTATCACTCATAACCTTACAAAGACGGAAAGTATGGACGTATGGCCAATTGAGGTGCATGAAGGACTTAAGATCAAGACAAATGGAGATGACGACGTTGATCTTGCTTTTTTAAAGATTATCAATGTTAGAAATTTCTTTGATTTACTTGGCTTTGATGATGATGCCCATCTTAAGGCAGCGACTACACTCATAAGGATCTTGCAAGGTTAATATAAGAAACGTCCTATAGTACGTCTTACAAAGGAAATCGTCAATGAATGAGGTTGCAATTACATTTACTAATGCTGACATTCATATAATGAATCTTAACCATAATAGCCTTCTGTATATGGAAAGCATACTCATTGGTCAATCCATAAGGAGGACATTTATAGACAATGAGTCTTCACTCAATGTTATGCTAATGTCCACTTTTAAAGCAACAAAGATAGATATTCAAAACTTAGTGAGACAATGATAGGTTACTGACTTTTGGCCTACTTACTCGTGCACACTTAAGGGGCCTCCAGTCTTTCACCAGAAGAATTCTCTCTTGTCAACCTATCGAGGACAAGAAACAGTATACGGAAAAATGGTGGATGAACTCCTTAAGAGCTTAAGGTAGGTATACCATGCTTTGCTTTGTCCTTTGTGCCAATGCTAACCATTACTTATTAAGACCTATCTGTAAAGTGATGAGGACTAAAGCCCTACGCATCAAATCTTACTCCAATTACCTGAACCTTCAGATGCCGAGAGCTACCTATTTAGTGCCGAGACCTAGGCCCCTATTGGATGAAGTACTTCTCTTTTAGCTAACCGCTAATACTTACGGCATTCTTTATTTGTGTCGACAACCCTTGATGCTGCCACGTCATGACCCAGCTCAATAGTTACATCGAAGATTCCCTACTTTAGACCCATTGACGAGCTGTCACCTGTCCATTTTTCTAACATTGTATTATTTTTCCTTTTTTATTATTTGCCCTATTTATCCTTTCTTATATGTATTAGAAATCTCTTTGCTCGTTTGCCTTTTTGTAATTGTCCTTATTTGTAATGTTGCTTTAGGGACTTGTTATAAATAGTTCATTCTCTTTGAAGTCGGAATATCTTACATTCCTTTCAGACATTGAATATATTTGTTTTTACGAGATATGTAAGCTCCGCAATTAGGTACTTGAGGTTTGGTCCGTAAAATTTAGGGCGATTGAGTAATTTGTTCAATTGAGCCCAATTTTTATAACGAAATTAGAAATATTAGTAAAAGTGATCCCGTGAGTTTAGATTTAGAAAAATAAATAATTAAATAATATAATATTAAATTATATGTATATTATTCATTATTTATTAGAAACGTATAAATTGAGTTCCAATAACTAATGAATTGATAAAGATAAATTATATGCATACTAAAAATCATAAAATAACTTAAATAATATTTATGAATATTTATTTGTACCATATATGTATTTACATGTAGGTAAAAATATATGAAATTACTTACAATACCTAAAATATGTGAAAATAATATTAAATAATTAAAGAAAATTTATAAAAAATCAAGAAAATTATAAAAACATGTGAGCTTATCCAGATTTAGGGCATAACAGTTTGGAATTGAAGAAACAAAATCAACCAATAAAAATGAAACAAATACAAAGTAAAAATGGAAGATGACAAGGGACAAATGGCAACAAATAATTCAACAAATCAATCAAGTAGCCCTATAAATTTAGAAAACCATACCCATTCCTCATTTTGATTAGTTAGGAATCAGAAAAAAATTAGGGAGAAAAGAGAAAAGAAGAAAGAGTAATTTTACAAAAAATTACAAAAATGGTGTGCAATTAGAGCTTTAGAAGGCAACCTATACTTGACGGCCACTTAGAAACGAACAACCACCACCACACCACCCAACGCCTACAGCCCAAGGTTGTTAACGCACTTGTAGCCACCATTGGTGGGTGGAAGGTGATCGATTAAGTAAGTTAAATTCTAACTCGATTTTGTTTAATTTTATAAAAATATTAAGTGTGTTTAGAAAATTATGAAATTTGGTCTTCTGAGAAATGAATTGTTGAAAATTTTAAGTAATTTTTAGGCCTTTAAAATATATATATATATATATATATAATTAGTGATTTTGGGGTTAATTAATGGTTAATTGAATAATTACTAATTTAGTGTATAATTAGGTGTTTTAATATGTTCATATTTGATGTGGTATGACAATTGAAGCATTTGGAGTATTAGATGTAATTATTATGAGTATTATGTAGTAAATATATGTAAATTTAGTAATACGTAGAATTGAAGTTATAATAAATAGAAAATATAATGATAAAATTTATAATATAATAATAACAAAATTATGTAATAAATCTAGTAGGAAACTTAAATTAGGTTAATTATATGGAAAATATAAAATTTTCTTATAACAAGAGTAAATTCGGTAGTTAAATTAAGATTAGGATGTATCGTACAGACTAGAACACTAGCTGAGGACCAAAAGTGATATTTAGGATACTCGAAAAATAATGTGATTAATTTCATATTATGGGTCGGAATGATTTTTTAAGGTTCAAGTATAATATCGTAACAAAAAACTGAATTAGAACTTACATCGGAAACGGATTTGGAAACCAAATTAGAACTTAGTCTAAATTAAGAATAATTGAAAAAAAAAAGACTTAAAAACCTGAATAATTAGATATAATTAAACCCTAAACTGAAGATAACAAAAAGAATTTCAAAACAAAACCTGTCTATGATAGTTATGTGGAAATTGAAACAACATTTGTATATTATAGAGATTATTGACAATAGCCTGTACGAGTCGCACTTTGAGTGAGAAAGCGGAGAGTTCAGGTAAGTTGGGATTGATACTTTATTGTGCTTTGGAATACTATTAATAGTATTAAGAGGCTTGAGATCATACTTGATTGTGGTTGTTAGATAAATGATTGTATACATGCTTGTATGTGCTTGTTTTTGAGTTTGATAATATGATTTTGGTTTACTGCTCTGCCTTGTATTTGCGTGATTTATCTAAACGATTGAACACCTTAAACTGGATTTAATTAAATACATGACTTATAATTTAAAATCTAACTTGCATAGCAACCCATTAGGGGAAATGCTTAGGTTCTCCAATTAAATACTGACCCTTTTGAAAGGAATAGCGTTGGATAGCATAAAGGGTCCCTTCTTCATCTTTAATTGAACTAAGTGATAGGTGAGGAAGTTGCAGTAAGGGTGAAGTCAATGATTCGAAGGTAGTCATTGGAGGAGCGATATCTCCATTGCATAAGCTTAGGTTGGGTCGTAAGCTGTTGCATTATATGAAAACTCCTCAACCTAGATTAGAGAGGGTATAATTTCTCTAATTTTACGACGGACTGGACAACATCGTGCGATGGAATTTGCTTGTACATGTATTGTATCTAACTAATTTGGTTGATAACCTTGTTTATGTTTGATGTATAGTTTTAAGTTTCCATCCAAACTTACCGAGTTATTGGTTGCTTACATCCTTATAGACGTTGTTATAGGTGCTAGCTAGGAAGTAGCCAATATTTCCTTGAAGCTACTAATTGGTGGATCCTGAGGAGTGAGGAAGTACATATGAAGAATATATATATATTTTAAGGTTTTAGCTCTTATTTTAGAATTTTCTATTTTTAAATAAAGTAATACCTAAGTAATATAATACAATGAAACCTTGCAAACACTAATTGTAATAATTAAATCTTAGTATATATATATATATATTTTCATACTTTCTTAGGTAAATAATTTGTTTAATTTATGAGCTGTTTACTTCAAATTAGGATAGTCATGAACACCTTGTGTAAATCAAGTCTAAGATAGCGGCTATATGGTTAGCTTCTATCTTAGAATGGTTTATACGGTGAGACTGTTATGACTCTACTGCTTCGAGGCATGATAAGATACTCCTCTCCAAATCCATTTTCCATACACTCTTATCTAGTCTTGCCGAGTAGCTCAAGATTAGTGGCAGGTAGACCTTGGCATGGCTTATACATCACATCAAGTAAAGTGTCAAGTCATGTTGTGTTCGTTGGTGAGTAATATCCACTGAGCAGCTTCACATAAGCTACTACTTTCACTTTGCCAACCTATACCTTTTTATTTTATTTGATATCTCGAAGGACCCATTTGATTCCTATCTCCTATGGTAAGTCCTAGTAATTACTAAGGTCCTAGGCGCATCATATAATCTTGGTATCAGAGCTTGAGGTTGTGATCGAGAGCTGTGCTTGAAGTATTCCTTGCTAGTGTATTATCCTGTTATACTTTGTTTTCCTTCGGAAGAATAGAGGAAGCTTGCAGTTCACTATTCGACTGGTATTTTCTTTATATGTGTGGGATTTCCTTGTATGAGAAGTGCATCTGCAATTTTGTATTAAGAATGTCAAACCTTAGTGTTCAATGAGAGATCAACGATACTGAGAGAGATACTCATGGTTGTGGTTGAGTTACCCAACAAACACCACGAACTACCGATGAGTAGATACAAAATCTTGCTGCTATATCAGCTAATCTAGCTGTTTCTATACAAAGAGCAATAGAAAGTAGACCTCAAGAGAGGCTTGTTGTTGAGTATAGTTGAGAGATGAGAGAAGGGATAAGAAGTTAGATGGATGAGCAAAAGCCCTAGAACCAATTCATATGAACCAAGCTCTACCTAAAAGTACTGATAGAGTTATGAGAAGGAGACTTGAGATGGATAAAGTTAAGGAGTATGATGAGGAGCAATTCGACATTATTGAAGAGTGTAACCTAAGGGCACTTAGAGGAGTTGAACATCTCAAGGTATAGATTCTAAGCTTTAATGGGTCTGGTAGTGTTGATGACTACTTAGATTAGGAGGAAAAGATCAAAAAGATATTTGACTTCTATGATTATGAGGATGCTGTTCCTATTAGAGTAGTCGAATTAGAATTTTCTAGATATGCAGCAATGTGGTAGAAAAAGTTACAGAACGTACACTAAGGAGCATGTCGTAAGATTCGGACATGGAATGAAATGAAGAGAGTTTTGAGAAATAGATTTGTTCCAGAATACTATGAATAAGACACATTCCGATGCCTTTAGGATTTGAGGCAAGGTGGTAAGTCAATAGATTAGTATGCTTGGGAATTTCAATTGCTAATGATCCAATGCGATGTCAATGAACTTAAGTCCCAAACGATCGCACGATTCATTTCTGGGCTTGAGACTGAAGTTAGTCATATTGTGGAGTTGTAGAGGCTTAGGACTCTAGATGAAGCCATCTGAGTGGCATAGAGAGTTGAGAGGCAGAGGCGGAGCCAGATTAGCCAACCTGGATTGTCGAGTTAAAGTGGCATACTGAATTGATCTAGAAACAACCGAACACCAAATAGTTTTGATGCATCGAGGACATATACTAAGCCAACTAGAAAATGGCTGTAGTAAAGGTAAGGAAGAGGACCCTGAGGTTCGTTAGGACTAAAGACAGAGCTCTAGCAGGAAGACCTAAGAAATAAAATGTTTCAAATGTCTCAGCTTTGGACATGTGACTAGTCAGTGTTCGAACTGACTTGTCATGATTGTTAAGGGAGACAAACCCCACTTTGATGTGGAAAGTGCTAGTATAGGTGAGGAGGAAGTGAATGAACATATGATAGAAGAATTTTAGGAAGATCTTAACACCATGACCCTACCAGAAACAGGAGCCTAATACTTCTTTTTTGTACAACGAACTCTTAGCTCCTTCGTGATTCATGAAAATGACCTGAGGGAGAACCTTTTCCATATGAATTGCCGAATGAATGGCAAACTTCACATCTTGATCATTGATGGGGGAAGCTATACCAATGTCATAGCATAAGAAGTAGTTAAGGCCATGAAGTTGCCAACTCTCCTGTATCCTAAACCGTACAAGATTCACTAGCTAAACAAGAAAGGAGGCTTACCCATTGCCAAGCAGGTTAGAGTACCCATTATTATTGGTGATAGGTACGAGGACGAAGTATTGTGTGATGTCCTTCACATGTGCACTTTATACATCTTACTTGGCCGACCTTAGCTATTTGACTTATGGGTATGACACGATGGGTATGAGAGCACCTACATGTTCCAAAAGGATGGGAAAAAGGTTATACTGACCCTTATGAGCCTTAAAGAAGTGCAAGAGTCTCAAGAAAAGATTACTCGATCACTATAGTGGAAGTCCTTGATGATTTCTTGTTCCCAATTTTCCAGATAAGTTAAGGTTAAAGAATGTGAGCTCTTGTTAGTTAAGAAACTTTTAGAGTTGAGTGAAGTCGAAGGCTTACTTGCCGAGGTGCAGAAACTACTATAGAAGTATGCTAACCTGTTTCCTATCGAGATGCTGAAAGGTTTATCACCCTTAAGAGGCATTGAACATTGTATTGACCTTCAGCCTAGAGCTGTTCTTTCGAACATACCTACCAATTGAAGAAACAAGTGGATGGGTTAGTGGATCGCGGATATGTTTAAGAAAACATAAGCCCCTATGCTGTGCTAGCTATGCTAGTACCAAATAAAGATGGGTCCTGGAGAATATGCATTGACAGTCGAGCCATTAGTAAAATTACTATTAAATACCAGTATCTAATCTTGCGACTTGATGATATGCTTGATGAGTTACATGGTATTCGCATCTTTTCAAAAATTGAACTTAAAAGTGGCTATCATCAAATACAAATGAGGCATGGGGATGAATGGAAGATGGTTGTCAAGACAAGGGATGGACTATTTGAGTAGCTGGTAATGCCATTTGGTTTGATAAACGCGCCGAGCACTTTTATGTGACTCATAAATCACATCCTGAGAACACTAATCGGTAAATGTGTTGTAGTGTATTTTGATGACATTATGGTTTATAGTATCGACCTCATTTCTCATCTTAAGCATTTAAGATCAGTGTTTGACATTCTCTGAGTCGAGAGATTATTTAGCAACATGAAGAAATATGTATTTTACCAAAGCGAGGTTGTATTCCTTAGATATGTTGTTTTGAGGGGGAAGGGGAATCTGAGTTGATGACGAGAAAGTCAGAGCTATTCTTAAATGGCTGACACTGACTAATGTTGCTGAAGTCAGAAGTTTTCATGGTCTAGCTTTGTTCTATAGAAGATTCATTTGGAACTTCAGTTCCATAACTGCGTCACTAACCAAGTAGACTAGGAAAAACTTTAAGTTTAAGTGCTTTGAGAAAGCTATAAAAAGCTTTTAAGATATAAAGTCCAAATTGACATTAACCTCCGTACTTACCTTACTAGATTTCGAGAAAGTTTTTGCAGTCGAGTGTGACACATCCGGAGTTGGCATTGGTGCTGTTCTTATGTAGGAGCACTGACCAATAGCTTATTTCAGCGAGAAACTCAGAGGTGTTGCCCTGAATTATTCGGCATATGACAAGGAGTTCTATGCCTTTGTTTGAGCATTACAAAACTGGCAACACTACTTACTACCAAGAGAATTTATCATCTACTCAAATCATAAATCTCTCAAACATCTCTGAGGGCAACAAAAACTTTCTCGGTGTCATGCCAAATGGGTTGAGTTCTTAGAGTCCTTTTGCTATGTCATCTGGTACAAAAGAGAAAGCATTAATACTGTGGCCAATGCTCTTTCCCGTTGTCATACTCTCATTACAACAATACAAGCTAAGATACTTAGATTTGGCATCCTACCCAATTAATATGAGCATGATCCATATTTTAAACCTTTAGTGGCTAAGTACAACATTAGAGAAGTCGTGGATGGGTTCTATTTAAGCCAAGGGTTCTTAATGAAGGGAAAGTAGGTCTGTATGCTGAGTGGTTTGGCTAGAGAACTACTTGTATAAGAAGCTCATGTAAGATGCTTAGTAGGCCATTTTAGAGAAAAGAGAATGGCTAGAATATTGAGAGAACATTTCTACTAGCCTAGGATAATAAGGGATGTCCGCTTAGTTCTTGAGAGGTGCAAGGTGTGTAAAAATGCAAAGGAGAGAAAAGAGCCATATGGAGAGTGCACACCCTTGCCTATACTTGAGTGGCCATGGAGCAACCTAAGCATGGATTTCATGCTTGGCCTACCCCGAACTCCGAGAAGATATGACTTTATCATGGTGGTGGTCGATTGATTCAGCAAGATGAGTCACTTCATTCTTTACCATAGAACTAATGATGCTTTATTTGTTACCAACCCCTTTTTATAGGAAATTGTGTAACTACATGGAGTGTCAAGAAATATTGTTTTCGATCGTGACTCAAGCTCACGAGCTTCTTCTAGAGAACCTTGTGGAAGAAGCTTGATACTAAGCTTTTGTATAGTACTTCTTGCCACCTGCGTACAAACGGCTAGATCGAAGTTGTAAATAGAATTGTTGGTAGCCTCCTTTGAGTTACTAATGGAAGAGTTTACATGATTGGAATTTATGCCTACTAATCATTGAGTTCACTTACGGTCGCTCTACTTACAGCTCGATAGGACGGTCACCATTTAAGGTTGTGTATGGACTTAACTCAAACTTGCCCTTGGATATGGTTATTAGCCTGAATCCTTAAGGGGAAAGTCAATCGGGCCTACAGTACGTCGAGGAGTTCAATAAGTTGCATCAAAAGGTTATCGAACAACTGGCTTGGACTATGGCCTAATAGAAATAATAAGGGAGTTGAAGAAGGAGGCGAGTCATTTATAGCTTTAGAGACCTTGTTTGGACCTACCTCAGTAAGGAGTGTTTCCTTGGTAAAAGGATGAACAAGCTATCCCCCAAGTCAAATGGACCTTATCGGATCCTTAAGTGCATAAATGAAAATGCATATGAGCTTAAGATGCCTGAAGGATATGGTGTATTTGCTACCTTCAACATTGCCAATGTAATGCCCTATATGCTTGATGAAGGAGAAGACAAAGATTTAAGAGCAAATCTTCAACAACCCCAGGGAGTTGATGGTTTACCGACCTCCAAACTACTTACTCGCGTATGCTTAAGAGGCTTTTATTCCCTTATCAAAAGAATTCTCTCTCGTCAACCTGCTGATGATGAGAAATAGTACATGGAAGAATGGAGACTAAACTCCTTAAGAGCTTAGGGTGAGTACACCCTGCTCTACTCTGTCCCTTGTGTCAATGCTGACCACTTACTTGCTGAGACCTATTTGTAGAATGATGAAGACTAAAGCCTTACACATCAGGTCCTGCTCCAATTACCTGGACCTTCAGATGCCGAGAGCTACCTACCGGTGCCAAGACCTAGGCCCCTATTGGATGAAGTACTTCTCTTTTGGCTACCTACTAATACTTATAACATTCTTTATTTGTCTCAACAACCCCTGATGCTGTTACATCTTGACCCAGCTCAATAGTTACGTCAAAGATTCCTTACTTCAAACCCATTGATGAGCTACCACTTGTCAATTTTTCTAACATTGTATTATTTTTTCCTTTTTTTCATTTGTCCTATTTACCCTTTCTTGTATGTACTATGAATTTCTTTGCCTGTATGCTTTTTTGTAATTGTCCTTATTTGTAATGTTGCCCTAGAGATTTACTATAAATAGTCCCTTCTCTTTGTAGCCGAACTATCTTATATTCCTTTCAGACATTGAATATATTTGTTCTTGTAAGATACTCCTCTCTAAGTTCAGTTTCCATACACTCTAATCTCGTCTTGCCAAGTAGCTTAAGATTAGTGGCAAGGTAGACCTTAGCATAGCTTGTACATCACATCAAGTAAAGTATCAAGTCATGTTGTGTTCATTGGTGAGTAATATCCACCGAGTAACTTTATGTAAGCTACTACTTTTAGTTTGCTGACCTATCTCTTTTTATTTTCTTCGATATGTCAAAAGACCTGTTTAATTCTTATCTCCTACAGTAAGTCTTAGTGATTATTAAGCTCTTAGGCACATCAAACAACCAATCACATTAAATATCTTATACAAGTCTTTTATGAAGACAATGGGGTATGTTAAGATAAACTTTGATGTTGGACCTATCCCTAACTTTACATGGTTCCATGTGATTGATTGACCTGTATCTTACCATCTCCTTATTGGTAGGACATGACTGTATGATCACAACATGATACCCTTAACATGGCATTGGTGCATGAAGGGTTATTGGAATGAGCAAAACATCTTCATTCTTGCAAAAAAAAACCTATTTACACTTAATGAGTCTCACTTTATTAAAGTAGCCTTCTTCAATAAGTATGTAAGTAAAGGAGAGACATCTATAAAGGAACCCCCCTGAGGTGCTGCTACCCATAGAGGAAGCAGCTTAGATACGAGCATTTAAGAAGAAAAGGACACGTGGTTACCAAGGGGGCGTGAAGAAACATAAGCAAACCAATGATATTATGAGGGTAGAAAACACATTATTAGCTAAGAAGTGCATGAACTATTGGTAGCTAAAATGTGTCTTCATTGGTTCTATCCTAATTTTCATTTCATTTCATATATAAGAGTAGCGATAACTACTTTTAGTCAATGAAAGAAATTTCTCTTTCCATCATTGATATTTTCTAATGAGAATGCAATGAGTTTTTGTATATCTTTATTTTATTACTATTGTTGTTGCAAAGTAAGAGACTTATCTTCTTAGCGCACAAATTTAATTTCATAAAATAATTTTCATCTGAATGGGGCAACTAAACCCCTCAATCAATCAAAAGAAAGCAAGAATGAATATAACATATAGTCTACATATTATTGCTAGCTGATAAGAGCCTAGTCTCCTAAAAGCACGATGGTGAACTTGGCTCATATGTTGCAGATTGGTAGGAGCACTAGCTCCTAGGTGTACATCACACCATGGTAATTGTCGAGCCCTATTTCAATTTCCTTAATTTAACCTATATTAAGCCCAACTCACTTAATATAAATTACTCGATATTAAATTAAGGAAATATTTTCATAAAAAATTACAAAAAAATTGTAGTCACTAATAAGTTCAATTGGTAAAAAATGAAATCAAGGTTTTCGAGGGGAAAAACCCTAATTTGACTATTGATCTACGAATTTTCTAAGAAAATAATTATTAGAAAATTAAACTAAACAAAACTAGGTTTTGGGAGCTAACTTATTAAAATTAAGTCACCATATAAAAGCAAAAGAATTAATTAATGAGCTTAATTTTTATAATTTTCTAAAAATACTAAAAATATATACAAATATAACTAAAACAATTTATTAATATTTTTTTTATTACGAATTTTCAAGAAAAGGAAATTTTTTTTTAAATTTTTTATATGGTTGCCCTGAATGTGTCTACATATCTACTAGTCGAATTAAACAGGTTATAGTTCTCTTTTATAAAATATTTAGTTAGTGGATTCTTTTTATTTTGAAAATCGAGTCGGTTTACGTTTTTTAACAATTTATTATTTTTTTAAACTAATAAATCTAATTTCACAAACCTGAGAAAACCTTAACTAATTAAATCTTTTTAAAAATCCTAGTTAAGATTTTTTATTTTTTAAAAACACTCCATGTCAAAAAATATCTTTTCTAAATCCTAACTACGTATATTGATACGTTAAAGATACATATATTGATACATATCTTTTCTAAATTTTAACTGTAACGTATCTCGATACGTATCTTGATACGTATTTTTTTTAAATTTCAACTGTAAGATACATTGAAAATATGATCTAGATACGTATCCTTTTTTAAATCTCAACCGTAAGATACGTATATTGATACGTATATTTTCTAAATCTTAACCGTAAGATACGTTGAAGATACGATCTACATATTATCTCATTTGTAAGATACGCTGAAGATATGTTTATTTAAAAAAAAAACATGATTTTACTAAAAAACTCAATTTAACTAAATTTTATTGGAATAACCTAAAAATCATGCAATATGAAAATAATAATAATAATAAAAAAATAACACTTAAGAAAAAAATAAATTAGTAAATAAAAAAAGAATTGAACTAACTAATAAAATAAAATAAATAATTTTTACCGAACCAAGTCATACGTGATCGGTATGCTCACCAACAGTACATCATTGTTGTGAAGTAGATCGTATAGTTGTGTGTACGAGTGTATTGATTAAGGGCGTGCAATCAAGGTGTAGGTTCGGCATATTTGATTGGTTGCTGTGAGAGATACGCGTAGACTTTTTGTTTTTGGTGAAGGGCTCAATCACTTTGCGGACGTCGGTGTAGATTGGTTCAACACGGTTAGGGACATGCGTTAGGCGATTTGGGACGTTGGTCAGTGTATGAAGGGTGTTATCTTCATGTGTTGTATATGTAGATGTGTTACTATGTTGGCGTTATGGAGTTTGGTGGTGTGGTGTTGTTCGTCTACTGTTGCTGTTGTGTCAGGTTGGATTGCATCAGGGGTTGCTGGAGATGAACCTTATGTATGGCTTTAGGATGCACTGTTGCTTTAGTGTGCGATCAAGGTTTCGAACAGAAGGTTGGCATAGATGTGGTGTGGAGCTATCAAGAATTGCGTAGCTTGGTCGGTTAGGAACTATGTTGAAGGAAGGGATGGTCCAAGGGCGTTGGCGAGGAATTGGGTCAACGATGAGTAGGCTGCTGTTTTGACTAGGGGGTCGTCCAAATGAGGATTGCGGGTTGGTGGGATGTCAGCGAGGGGCAGTTGGCATGTTTGTTTTGTTGTGGAATTATGTTCGGTCAGGCATTGGTGAACTTGCATGTATTTGTGGAAGGGGGTCAGGTGAAGGATTATTACAAAGGCAAGGGACGGTGCTACAGTGTGAACGTTGTGTAGAATTGTGTTTGAATGTTGTGTGGAATTGTGTTCAAGTGTTGTATGGATGTGTGATTTTTTTTTAAAAAACTATGCAAACTCTACTGTTAAATCCTTATTTATAAACTTACAACTAAATCTTTCGTATCGAAGATACAGAAGATTCGATAATGATTCTTTGAATATTTTTCCTAACTTCTAGAAACCCTACTTAATTTGGGTTTTCTATTTTTTACGACCCGATTCGATCTAAATTAATTTAGCCCAATAATCTATCTAATAAATTCTAAGTTTATTCTAGCCTAATATAAATTAGATAAAAATTTACTTTAAATTGAATTTGACTTGTTATGATATGACTTGATACGATTGAATTTGATATGATACGACTAGACTTGACTCGACTTAATATGACTCGACTTGACTTGATTCTACTCTTTTTTTTATTTTTTATTTTTTTCTTTTAATTTTCGTTTTTTATTTTTTATTATTTTTTATTTATTTATTTATTTATTTTTTTAACTTGGTTTAACTAAAATAATGAAAATAAAAATGGTAAAAATGAGGTGTCTATAGTTGCCCCTCTTTGTAATGAAGTTTAATTAAAACTACGCTACAAAGACAAAAAAGATACCTATTTTTTCCAGACTCGACTTGGATAATCCGAAGAGGATAGATCTCTTGAAAATTAAGAGAACTTATTTTGGTGGATTATATGAAGAGGATAGATCTCTTCGAGATTTCAAAACTGGTTTTGCTTTGGTGATCTAAAGAGAATAAATCTCTTCAAGATTTCTTTTTTTGGTGAATAATCTGAAAAAGATAGATCTCTTTGAGATTTCTTTTGGTTTGGTGAACAATCTGAAGAGAATAAATCTCTTCGAAATTTCTTTTTTGTTAATCTAAAAAGGATATATCTTTTCAAGATTCGTTTTGATTAATCTAAAGAGAATAGATCTCTTCAAGGTTTGTTTTGGTTAATTTGAAAAGGATAGATTTCTTCGAGATTTAAAAAAACTGGTTTTGGTTTAGGTAAACAATTTGAAGAGAATAGATCTCTTTGAGATTAAAAAAAAAAAAAAAAGGTTTTGGTTTGGGCGAACAATTCGAAGAGGATAGATCTCTTTGAAATTTGTTTTGATTTGGTGATCCAAAGAGGATAGATCTCTTTAAGATTCTTGTTTTGTTCTTATGATGTGAAGAAGATAGATCTTTTCGAGATTTCAAAAACTTAATTTAATTCTCCTAAATATCTTTTCCAAGGACTTTTAGGGTCATTTTACATCGGAATAGAGAATTTCTCGAATAGCAACCAATCGGTATGCTCGTATCAACTCCTAATATTCACTCATTCAATCAACAGAATTTCACCTAAGGATTTTGCTTATTTCTTTTCCTCTTTTCCTTTTTTCTTCTTTTTTCCTTTTTCTTTTCTTTATATTTTTTCCTTTTAATAAAACCTTATAAACTTTTTTACTGATGTATCTTATATTTGTACCATGCTCATGCCTTGATTTTGCTTTCATTGTTGCTAAGTTTCAATTTTCACTCTATATGACTCATTTTCACTCTCTATGACTCTTGAACGATAAATCTCTTTTTGAAAGAAATAATATTAGATTATTAAGAACATTCGATTTCAATTTATTTGGTGACTCAAATTCATTGGTAAGTGTTTGGTGTTTAAGTGTTTGAGATTAAGAAACATGGTACATAAGGATTTATTAGTAAAGTGTTTGTCGGTCGATGACCATTCGAATTCAAGAACATTCTTGGATATCAACTTTACTTGTAAACGATGAAAGATTAACCACAAATAATTCAAGAAAAATTGAAATCTTTATTAAACTCAATTTTCATGGGTAATATAACTTGACTGCATCTGAATTCACCGATCTCCTTAATTCTGGACCATCCGTTTCTGTCAACATTAATGCATTTCCTGATAATACCTTTTTCACCACATAAGGGCCTGCATAATTTGGAGCAAACTTGCCCCTATGGTCTTTCGCATTCGGTAGTACTTTCTTTAACACCAAGTCTCCTTCCTTGAAGTGCCTCGGGCGTACTTTCTTATTAAAAGCTCGGATCATTCATTGTTGAAAGCACTGTTACGCCCCAAAGTCGCAACAGTCCCGTCGTGTAAACCATTCTATGATAGTAACTGGCCTCACAGTGCCTACCATAGAGATAATCTACACAAGGCGTCGACGACTCCTCGCTTTGAAGTAAACAATTCGATTAATGATTATACAACAATTATGATAATTATCACAAAGTTCTATAAAACATAGATAATTATAAATATGTCCACAGAGCTTCCCAGGAAGTTTTACATAATAACTACAGTTTACTAATTTACAGAATAATTAACAGTCTTCAACCTTTAACTACAAGGTCAGTCTAGTTACACATTATGCTAAATAACTTGATCCTTACACCCCTGGCTTCAAAAGGACTAACCTTTGGATAATTGTAGGGCGGCATAGTACTGGAAGAGATTACAAATCAGAACCTGCAAAAGGATCTATAAGGGTATGAGCAACTACAGCTCAGTAAGTTGAATTGGAGACTCATGAATGCATACAAGCACAAACAAGGTTATCAAACAATTATTTTCATGCAATGCAACAATCAAGTGTCATCGCACAACGTAGTCCGATCTGTTGTGAAATTAGAGAAATTTCACCCGCTCCAATCCGGGTTGAGGAGTTCCATGTTATGCAGCAGCTCACAACCAAACCCAGGCTTGTGCAATGGAGACCTCACTCCTCCCGCGACTACCTTCGAACCAATGACTTCACCCCCGCCACGACCTCCTCTCTTGTTACTTAGTTCGACTGAGGATGAAGAAGGGACCATTTTACAATCCTGCGCTATCCCTTTCGAAGGGGTTGGTATTTGGTTGGAGAGTCCTATGATCCCCTAACGGGTTGCAATGCATGACATTTTCGGTTATTAGGGTCGACTAAAATTAAAATCCAGTTAAGGTGTTCAAACAAGTTCATATCAATTCAATCAGTCACAAAATCATTCGCAGTGCAAATTCCAGCACGAATTCAGATACATCAAGCATATGCGTAAACTATTTACAATCACAATCATATATAAGCCTAAGTCTCCGAGTACTACAAAACTAGTACTCTATTACAATAAGCAATAATCCAACTTACCTGAATTTGCTCAATCGCTCGATCTTCTAGTTGCGAGTTAATTTGTTTCTGGGTGTCCTATAATACAAATAGGTTCTTTTAGTACTCGTATTTTATAGATTCTTATTCTAATTTATAATGTAACTCATTTTCCTCATGTATACCTACAACGTATTAATAATTCGTTGTATTTTATTTCGGGGTTCGGCTCCTGAACTAGATTCTAGTTTTAATTCCTAAGTCGTAATTAGGCTCGAATCCCAATGTGACATAAATCACCTTATGCTCGGGTATTCAAATATCCTATTGGGTCGTAATTTTGGTATTTTAACTATTCGGTACACGCTAACCCTAATTGAGGTATCGGATTTATTCCCGATGTGTAAAAATTTTACATTTTGAGATATTTACTTAAAATTAAATATTATTTCAGATTTATTATTTTTCTGTTTTCAATTTTAATATTAACTAAATAGCTTTATTTTTTTAGATTTATTAATTTGCATTTTCACATATTCCTAATTTCTTATATTCTTTACCTAATTTCCCTAATTAATCATACTTAATACCTAAAGGCTAGGATTAGGGTTCTACTGTAGAGATTAACTTTCTTAAACATCTAATTAAGATCCAAATCAGTAATTAGTATCCTAATCACCTAATTAATCCTAAATCACCCAATTTTACCATTATTTTAGGGCTAAAAATTAACTTAAAATTTTCAAAAATTAATTTAAAAAAAATGGCTTCATAGCACTGTTCTACATCATATGAGAATCCTACAGAAAAATTTTGAGCCCCAAACTACATCCCTAAGCCTATTTAATTTCCGGTTTACTCATGCTCGGTTTTGAGCAATTTGTTAGGGACCCTATATTTCCAGACATAATTAAACTAAACCAATATTTTTCCCTAAATCTACATACAATAAAACCTCAAAATAACAAGTTTCATAATTTTCTGGGCAAAATAACTAATTTTACAAAATTATACAAAAATCGGGGTGAATAAATGACTAACCGGTTCGAAACTTTCTGGCCGTCCAAACCCGATCCAAGGTTGTCGGCCGGTCCAAGCGGTGGTCCTAGTGTAGGGTGGTGGTGGTGGTTCGGTTCTAGGTGGTGGTGGGTGGTGGTTTTAGTTCACCTTGCTAATTTGCACAGTTTTCTTTTTTTTTTTTTTATTTTCTGGAATTTCTCTCGATTTTTCTTGTGTTTCAATTTTTCTCAGATCATAAACTATCCAAACGACTTCTGAGAATTTTTTCCTTATTTATAGACAAATATAGTAATTAATGTGCATTAATTTGATGGGATTTTGCCCCATTTCCTTGATTTTTGGCTTTTTGTTTGTCAAATTCTCATTGGTTATTTTTTTTCTTTTCAGTCCACGACCTGATCTTGTTGCAGTTATCTTCTTCTGATTTTTTTATAATTATTTTGTATTTTTATTTAATTATTTACTTAGTTTTCGGCCAATTTTAGTAATTACGCGTATTTTTATCTACACGTAAATACATGTAGGGTACACGTGAACATTCCTAAATATTATTTTGGTCATTCTAAAATTTTTGGTATACATATAATCTATCTCTACTAATTTATTAGTTATTATATTACACTTTTTGCCTTTTCGGTAATTAGCAGTTATTATGCTTAAAATTTGAAAATTTTATAGTCTCCTATTTTATTACTTATTTTCTTAAATTTAAGTTTATAGGGTCATTTTTACTGGTATTTTGTTAAATAGTTTATAATTTGGGTTTGATCGGATCCTTTAGCCGATCGCCCTAAATCTTGAGTTTTAAGTTCAAACTATGGTTACTTGGCTTGGCTTTAGGGCTTACAAGCACTAACCATGACATATTACTGTAAGTCTTCTCTCATCTAAGAGGTTTAAACGGTCCATTCGTTTCTTCACCCACTTTGCTTCATTGAGTTGAGTTTCTACTAATACTCAGAATGAAGGTATTTCTACTTCCATTGGTAGTACTGCTTCAGTTCTATATACCAATGAATAAGGTGCTGTACTTATACAGGTTCTGACTAAAGTTCTGTAAGCCATGTAAGCAAAGGGAAGCATCTCATGCCAATCTCTATAAGTGATCACCATCTTCTCAATGATTCTTTTGATATTCTTATTAGTGGCTTCAATTGCCCCGTTCATTTGGGGTTGATACTGAGTTGAGTTTCTATAATTGATCTTGAATTAATTGCATACTTCATTCATCAACTTGTTGTTTAAATTTGTCCCATTATTTGTAATAATAGACTTAGGTGTACTGCATCTTGTAATAATATCTCTTTTCAAGAATTTGACTACCACTCCTTTGGTCATCGTGGCATATGATGATGCTTTTACCTACTTGACAAAATAGTCGATTATGACTAGAATGAATCTATGCTTATTTGAAGCTGTTGGTGAAATTAGTCCAATCATATCCATCCCCCACATTGAGAAAGGCCAAAGAGCCAACAACACATGTAATTCCTAGGGAGGAGTGTTCATTTTATTAGCGTACACCTGATACATGTGATAGTAACTCACATGCTTGATACAATCTGATTTTATTATCATCCAAAAATACCTCATCCTCATGATTTTCCTGGCTAACATGTAACCATTCATGTGAGGACCATAAACTCTCTTATGCACTTTTTTCATTAATTTCTCAGCTTCTTCATTCACACACCTCAATAGTATTGCATTTAATGATCTTTTGTACAGTGTGGCTCCACTTAATAGGAAATGAGCAACCAATATTCTTAAAGTTTTTTTGTTTTTTTTTTTCTATTAGCATCATTAGGGAATTCCCCTGTTTGAAGTAATTTTTTGATATTATGATACCAAGGTTCTTTTGATTTCTTCTCTTCAACTGTCAGGCAAAATGTCGGTTTTTTCGCCACTTCAATCTTTAAGGGCTAAATTTCTATCCTATTTGTAACTTTCACCATTAATGCTAACGTGGCCAGTGTGTTGGCAAATTGATTTTGGGTCCTTGGAATATGAGTGAATGAAACTTCTTGGAATCTTTCAATTAGCTTGCTTAAATGCTCATAATAAGGTATTAACTTCTCGTTTTCATCTTATATTCTCCCAGGATTTAAAGCATAATAAGGGAAGAATCTCCATATACTTTAAGCTTTTGTATTCCCATATCTAATGCCATTTTGAGCCCTAAAATGCAGGTTTCATATTCTACTATGTTGTTAGTATATGAACATGTCAATCTCACTGCCATAGGGAAGTGGTTACCCTTAGGTGATACTAGTACTGCTCCTATCCCACATCCGAATACATTGGCTACTTCATCAAAATACATTTTCCATCCCAATTTCTCACCATTCAATTCAATTGCCATCATCACATTTTCATTAGGAAATTGACTTATGTACTTGATATCAAACTCAAAGAGTAGCATCTGCCACTTCGATATTCTCCTAATCAACGCCAACTTTTTTGCTAAATACCTTAATGGGTTATGTTTTGTTAATAACTCTATTGAGTAATAGAGAGTATACCGTCAAAGCTTGTGCATCACCCATACCAAGGTACAATACGTTCTTTCCACTTCTGAATATTTTTGTTTGTCTTCTGTAAATTTCTTGCTCAAGTAGTATATGGGATGCTCTTTTCTGCCTATTTTATCTTTTTGCCCTAGCATGCATCCCATCGATTTAGGAAGGGTCGTCAAGTAAAGAATCAATAGCCATCTCGGTGTGGGAGTGACCAATACTAGATGATGCATGAGATACTCTTTAATTTAAGCAAATGCTTGCTCACACTCTTCATCCCATTCTATCGCTGTATTCTTCCTCAAAAGTTTGAATAACAGCTTACATCTATCAGTTAGCTGCGATACAAACCAAGCAATGTAATTCAACCTCCTCAACAGTCTCTTTACTTCTTTTACAGTCTTCAGTGTAGTCATGTTTATGATTGCCTTGACTTTATCTAAGTTCACTTCAATTCCTTTTCTACTGACTACAAAACCCAACAATTTGCCTTAGGTTACTCCAAAGGTACACTTTTTTGGATTCAGCTTCAGTTGGAACTTCCTCAATCGCTCGAATAACTTACGCAAAATACCCACATGATTTTCATTCTCTTTGGATTTGGTGATCATATCATCTACATAAACTTTGAGTTCCTAATGCATCGTCTCATGTAACAAGGCAACCATGGCACGCTGATAAGTTGCCCCAGCATTGTTCGATATGAAAGGCATTTTACGATAACAAAACGTTCCCTAAGTGGTAATGAAAGTAGTCTTGATTTTATCCTCTGCCACCATCTTGATTTGATTATATTTCGAAAAACCATCCATAAATGAGAAAAGATGATTTCTGAATGTGTTATCCATTAATACGTCAATGTGCGGCAAAGGAAAGTTATCCTTTAGTGTCACTTAGTTTAAATCACATAAATCTAAACAAACCTTAACTTTCCCATTTTTCTTTAATACTTGCACCACATTGGCTACCCATTTAGGGTAATCCAACACTTCTATGAACTTGACTTCTAGCAATTTCTTTATTTCTTCTTTTATTTTGAGGAGTATATCTGGTCTAAACCATCTAAGCTTTTGTCTTTTCGGTTTAATCTCTTTCCTTGTTGGCAATTTATGGACTATAATGGACTAGTCTAACTTGGGCATATCTTCATAAGACCAAGTGAATATGTTTAGGTATTCTGATAACAATCGTGACAACTCCTGTTTCTCATCATCTGCTAAATTACCACCAATTTTCAAGTTTCGTGGATTTTCTTTTGCCTCCAAATTAATCACAACTATCGATTCCTCAATAATCACTCTACCTTGTTCAAATCGACGCTTACTCTCTTGTATTTCGCTTGGAGTCTTAATATCATCTTTGACATCTGATTTAGCAGGGTCGAAGGTGACATTGGTACTTTTATTGTTTACATGCGTGAAATATCTATTATGTTCATCATTTTTATCGGATCTGAAGAATAGAGGAAAAAGAAAAGGACAACGAATAAATAACAAGGAAGAATCGATAGAAAGAAAGGAACGAATTTTATTGAATGAATTCAAATTGTTTGAAAGAAAAGGCTTAACTAATCGGACTAATTACCGAAATCAAATGCTCCTAATTAATCTAATATTGCTTTTCTAACGAGACCTATTAACGAGAACGGAAAACTAGTTGCATAAGGAAACTGGTATGCTAATATCTTCCTTTTCATCTAGACTGATGTTGCATTGCTGAGCCAAAGCCTTAGATAGATTGGCTACTTCAGGTTCTTGAACACCAGCTAGTACTGGGAATGTCTGACGAATGTCCAGAAAGTCTATCTGAGCATGGTACAGCCGATCTCTTCTCTTTCCTCTAGTTTTGGCCTTCATTTCTTGGATCTCATCTTCAGTGGGCTCATACTAAAGCCTAAACGTTCCAATATGTTGCTTAAGTTGTTCCAAGCTACCTGTGCCCCTTATCTTGACTCTTCAATCATATTGACTTCATAAAAAATCTGCAATCCCAGCTCCTCCAATTCTTTGTTCCCAACGTATGGAATAGCCATCTCTTTGTAAATTTTGTAATCCTGCTCCTCGAGAATAGTAACCAACTGCCCATCGATTATGAATTTCATCTTTTGATGTAGACTGGATGGAATTGCCCTTACTGAGTGAATCTACAGTCTTCCTAACAGAAGTTTAAAATTTTGTGGTATATCCAGAACTTGAAACGGAATAGTAAACATCTGTGGATCGATCTCGACCTGTAGCCCAATTTCTCCAATTATCTCCCTCTTTGATCCATCAAAAGCTCTTATTGAAATCGAGTTGGGCTTCATCTTAATTGAATCTACTCTAAGTAAATTTAGTGTCGCCAAGGGATAATCTATTAGCACCCAAGCAACCAATTTCCCTGTACACTTGACTACTATGAAAAGGGGCTTTGTGTACCAATCTCCTTCTTCACCTAGCTCATCTGGCGAGAATGAAATTTGATCTATTGCAAATATCAAGTCTACGACTAATCCCAGCTTCTCAATGGAAATCCCTTCAGGTACTTTGACATCTTTTAGAATTTTGATTAATACTTCCCGGTGAGTATTTGATGATAATAGTAAGCCCATCAAGGAGATTTAGGTTGGTACTTTGGCTAGCTGATCCATAATCTTGTATTAACTGGATTTTACTATCTTCTTGGCAATATTTTGATCTTTATCCTCTATATCTTCAAAGATCTTTTGAGAAGCCTCTTCTACAATAGTCTTCCTCTTGGCTTCCTCATTTTGGTCATAAACTCGCCCCGAGCGTGTAAGCCCACCAACCATAGGTGGTGAGGACCGGGTTGTCTGATTTACTATTTGGTAATCCAAATGGGATACTTTATAATTCTCTGAAGCTATGGGGACATTGAAAGAAATTTTTTTAGGTTTTCCCAATTCTTCAACCTTCTTAGTCTTCCCATAATACTAAAAAACTAATGGCTTAGGCCCATCTCCAATCATTCAAACTATCTCAACCATCTTCTTGGCTTCTGCAGTAAGTTTATCTTCTTCCTCAAATTTTGGACCCCATCCAGTGGGTGGTTCGTCAACATATATGGTAAGTGAACTGGCAGAATCCACCAAATACTCTAACTTCCCTGACAGTTCTCCTAAGGTATCAACCGTCGGATCTCCAGCTTCATATCTTTCTCTAAGCTCCTTCTAAGCACTTCTCTTTCGTGGTTTTGGAATCGTTATAGCCATAATATCAGTTTTCCTTATTTTCCCATCCTTCAGTAATTGATATATTGCTAGTCTAGTTTGGCTTCTATCTTTGAGATTCATATTCTACAAGTATCCGGCCTTCCTTAAATTCTAAGCTATATCTTTAATAGTGATAGGGAGACTATCTAGATCAATCTCTGGTTTAGAAACTTTGGCAATGGTCATGTTGATTGAATGTCCATGATTCGATAGAGGATTGTTACCCATGTTAGGAGCAAGAGTTTGAATGAAATCCAATTAAACAAATTTTGCATAAATAAGATCTTATATTTGATGTGTAAGTCTCTAGCATTAGTTTGTAGAATGATAATTACAGTGGAGCTCTGGATTATAGTTTCTCAGTCTTTGTCCTTCCTTTAGTATTTCAAATGTCAAGAGATTCTCCTTCCTTAGTCGTACGAGAACTTGGCTTAAAGGAATGAGAATATGAGTAAACTATTTTCTTTGTAAGTGATTTTTTTTACTCGGATTTGGTAGGGGATTAGATCCTCCTGTTATGGCTATCGGGGTTGCAGGTTTGACAAGGTTGCCGATATTGATAATGATTATGGTGGTTTCTTTGGTTTTGTTGGAATATATTGCTGGAGGCATCTTCTTCTCAATTGCTTCAGGATTAAGAAGCCTTCTAGTAGCAATAGCTTCCTTAATTTGGCACCCTAAGGCTACAATTTCCGTAAAGTTGAAGGCAGGGTACCTGACTAGATGTTGGTAATATAGACTTCCAAAAGTGTTGATGAAAGTGAAAGTTAAGTCCTTTTCTGTTAAGGGTGGAGTTGCCCCTAATTGCTATGCCCCTCTATCTTTGAGCATATTCCTTATAACTTTCGTTGGCCTTTTTTCGTAGATTATTCAAATCCCATATGGACGGGGTTACTCAATGTTGAATTTATACTGATTGTAGAAAGCTCGTGCTAACTTATCCCAAGTATCGATCTCATTTAAGTCTAGCTGGGCATACCAGGTTAAGGCGAGCCTAGTCAAGTTATCTTGAAAGGTTTAGACCATTACCTTGTTATACTTCATATATTTCCCCATTTTCCTGATGTACAACCTCGTATGGAGCTTTGGCAAGCTAGTCCCATCGTATTTCTTGAATTTCGGCACCTTAAATCTTTCCGAGAAATTATTATCTTCATATGTTGGCAAGTTGATGATCCCCATCTGTTGAAACTCGTTAACCATTTCTAGGGCTTTCATTTTCTCAATCAACTTCTACGTAAGCTTTCTTTTCATCTTTTGGCGTTTCTCCTCAATCTCCTTCCTCCATATCTTAGCATTAGGAATCGATTCTTTATCTTCTAATTTAGGGGGAGGGGTCACTTCCGCATTCCGATTTGGGTTGACTTGGGATCCTTGTCTATCGTTAAGAATCCCAATAGCCCGAGCGAGAGCCTGGATTTGTTCGACCATCTTGTTCATGTTTTCCTCCAAGGTTGCGACTTTCGGGTTGAGCTCGGTTTGACTGACGTTTCTAGTACCTTGAGTTGACATTCTTGTCTTAGAATGAGTGAATATCGGGCTTCTAATTGAGTCTACTCGCTTGGGTGTTATCTTTGAAATCTTAAACGAAAACCTAAGTTTTAAACCTCTTTGTGAACTAATTTTTTTTTTTTTTTTGTTGTTTGATTTTTTTTGTTTTTTTTTTATTTCATTTTTTATTTAAAAGTTAACTATCTAAAAAATAATGAGTAAGAGACTATGTAATCAATAAAGATTTTCATTTAATAAAGCTGTAAATTTATTAATAATCGTGAAATTTAACTTATACAACAAACTAAAAGAAAAGAAAAGAAAACTTATAACTAATCTTCCTAAAAAAAAAAACTCAAATCCTACATCTACAAGAGTTAATGGATCTAGTTAGGACGGGCTTCATCAACTTCTCTCATAAGTCTTTGAACTATAACATTCCTTTCTCCAATCTTACTTCTCAAGAATTGATTTTCTTCTAGCAATCTCTCGTTCTCTAGATTTAACTCTTTAATGATTCTCTTACTTTCTTGGAACTGAGCTTCAACTTTGGCTTGTATGGTATCTTGATAGGCCTGCTCAGCAAGTGAAAGATATGCTAGTTCTTGCTCGTGTTTGAATATGTTTGGAGCTTCATATTGTATCCTTCCAATCTTCTCTAATTGATTGTAGATGAACTGCTTAGTGGCTTGATATTCTCCAACTTTTCCCCTTAAAGTTTCTACATTGACTATCTTCTTGACTTCTCTCCATTCCCACAACTTTACAAGTTCTGTTAGTCATTGAATTAAAGTAGCCGTAAGCAGAAAAGGATCTTGATAGCTCATTATGACAACATCCAAAGAATCTTTGTAGGCGATCTCTTGAAGTGGATCCAGCTATCTGGTGACACAAGCGGGAAAATATCCTATACAACCCGTAATACCAATAAGAAGAATCCCTGCATAGTCGGTGCACCCTAAGACCGCTTGAGTATAGTAGCTCCATATAGCTGTCTACATAAAATCTACTGGCTACATCTTGTTGATGACTAACACCCATCCTTTAAACTGAGCTTTATCTTGTTCCTTAAGATGGTAGACGAACTCGTTAATTAGGTTTATATTTCTAATTAAGGACTTTCTGAGAAGGTTCCCTCCATACCCTTGTATGTGATTGAGAAACCATATGGCAAGGATTATAGGGTTAGCCGTAAAGTACTTATGCCACTGCTTCTTCAAGTAGGTAAGTGTTCTGAACTGTTTTGCCAGTAACACCAGTATATAGGATTTATTGGCTAAGAATTGAGTTACTAGTTCGGTTACCCTATAATGGACTTGTCCATAACATTGTCCCAAACACTGGTATGATAAAGGCATTGACCCTTTTATCGGCCTACAATTCATATCCTCTACAAAAGATCTAACGATATCTCTGATAAGCGTCTGGGCTTGAGAACCACTCTCTTAGTCTTAAGATACTGAGACACCTCTTGCCTTTTGAAGATAAGTGCAGTGTTAGGGCTGAATTTTTTACTCCTAATAAGGTCATGAAGGCTTTCTTGAGCTAGATTTTGAGATTTGGGAAAATTATGCCTACTTCGAGAGGTGGGGTACTAAGCAACTACGAGTACTCTTCTATAGTGGGTATCAATACATGTGGCTCAAAATTGAAAGCTGTAGATTTTGGATTCCAATAATGGATAAGGGCTTAAATTAGAAGCCAATGGAGCTGGACTTGCATGAGGGACATGACTGGCCTGATCTTCTTACAAATATAATCTTACTTGGCGGGTGGAAGCTGGTTCAACCAATCTCTCAAGATGGTCTCCAAGAAGGAATACTTATCTAATTGGACCTCATTGATGGGCTTTGGATTGATACTACCTTGACTTTCCATATCTATATTACAAAAAAAAAAAAAATGAAATGATGCAATTATTTACAACGTGATCGATAAATTTACAATAAAGTTGGATATGACATTAATAATTTTACAACTTTTTCAAAAATTTTCTTACAAATAATGCAGCCTTTCACTCACCAAGAAATGATAAAAATAATATATATATATATATATATATAATGCAAGGAATAAAAGTAAATAAATAGAAGCGAGCATTGGCAAAGTAAAATCAAATAAAAAAATGCAGTATGCTGCACACACATGGGATGTAATAGGGGTCGGTAATTAATATATTATAGGAATTATGATGAACCTACGGTCGAAAAATACCCTTATATATAAGTAGGTTCGAAATAAGATTTAAAAAATGAAGTTTGCGAATGCTTACATATAAGGGTAACTAGTTTTTTTTTTTTTTTAATTTCCCCTTTTTTTGGAGAAGAAAATCGAATCAATTGTAGATTAATCGAGCTTTTTCTATAATTTAAAAATAACTATCCCTTTTTTGAGTAGGCTTATCTATCACCACCAGGCGGGGGTAAAGACCCTAGCGACCTAAGGGTTAGACAATGGTAGCTTGTTCTAAGTTCTTAAGGTGGCTTATGTCTGACCACATCTAAACACGTAAATGTTTACTGAAAATAAACATAAAAAACCTACCCTAACCCCCACCCCCCACCCCTAAATCCCCAAGAAGGCCTATTAGGCTTACATCACTAAAAACCCATTAGTACAACTATAATACAAAAAAGAAAATAATTATACAAAAGCCTATCAATTAATTTTTAATTTTTATATAGTTAACCCACCAGACTTCCTCAATGAAGTCGCTAATTCTATCGAGCTCTATTTTGGTTTTCTTAATTTAACTTATATTAAGCCTAGCTCGCTTAATATAAATTATTCAATATTAAATTAAGAAAATATTTTCTTAAAAAATTTTAAAAAATTGGAGTTATTAACCAGTTTAACTGGTAAAAAATGAAATTAGAGTTTTCAAGTGGAAAAACCCTAATTTGACTACTGATTTGCGGATTTTCTAAAAAAATGGTTTCTAAAAACCGACCATAGTTCTCTTTTATTATGAATTTTCAAGAAAAGGAAAATTTTTATTTTTTTTATTTTTTTTAAGGTTACCCTAAATGTGCCTACGTATCTGCTAGTCAGGATTAAACTGGTCGTAGTTCTCTTTTATAAAATATTTAGTTGGTAAATTATTTTTATTTTGAAAACCGAACCAAATTTACATTTTTTCGCAATTTATTATTTTTTTAAACTAATAAATCTAATTTCACGAATTCAAGAAAACCCTAATTAACTAAATCATTTTGAAAATCTCGATCAAGATTTTCTATTTTTTGAAAACACTACGTGTCAAAAGATATCTTTTCTAAATGCTAACTATAAGATGTTGAAAATACGATTTAGATACGTATATTCGTACGTATCTTTTCTAAATCTTAATTGTAAGATATATATTTTGATACATATTCTTTTTAAATCTCAACCGTAAGATACATTGAAGATATGATCTAGATACGTATGTTTATACGTATCTTTTTTTAAATCCAATCGTAAGATACATATCTTTTCTAAATCTCAACCACAAGATACGTATTTCGATATATTCTAGATACATACCTCACCTACAAGATATGATGAAGATACGTTTATTTTTTTTTTAAAACACGATTTTACAAAAAAACTCAATTTAACTAAATTTTATTGGATTTATCTAAAAATCATGCAATATGAAAATAATAATAATAAAAAAACTTGTACTTAAGAATAAAATAAATTAGTAAAAAAAATAGAATTGAACTAATTAATAAAATAAAATAAATAACTTTTACAAAACTAAGTCGTACGTGATTGGTGTGCTTGCCAATGATGCATTGTTGTCGTGAAGTGGTTTGTGTAGTTGTGCATGCAAGTGTATTGATTAGGGGCTTGTGATTAGGGTATGGGTTTGGCATGTTTGATCAGTTGCTGTGAGAGACGTGCATGGACTTTTTGTTGTTGGTGATAGGCTTGGTCACTTTGTAGATGTCGGCATGGATTGGTTCAATGTGGTTAAGGACGTGTATAAGGCGATTTGGGACATTGGTTAGTATGTGAAGGGTGTTATCTTCATGCGTTGTGTGGGCAGATGTGTTGCTATGTTGGCGTTGTGGAGTTTGGTGGTATGGTGCTGTTCATTTGCTGCTGCTATTATGTCGGATTAGATTGCGTCTGGGGTTGCTAGAGATGAACCTTGTGTACGGCTTCAAGACGCACTATTGCTTTAGTGTGCGATCAAGGCTTTGGACAAAGGGCTAGCATAGACGTGGTGTGGAGCTATCAGGAATTGCGTGGCTTGGTCCGTTAAGAACTGTGTTGAAGGAAGGGATGGTCCAAGGGTATTGGCGTAGAATTGGGTTAGCGATTAGTAGGTTGTTGTTATGGTTAGGGGGTCGTCCAAATGCGGATTGCGGGTTGGTGGGATGTTAGTGAGGGGTAGGTTAGTGTATTTATTTTGTTGTGGATTTATGTTTGATCAAGCGTCGATGAACTTGCGTATATTTATGGAAGGGGGTCAGGTGAAAGATTATTATAAAGGCAAGGGACAGTGCTATTGTGTGAACGTTGTGTGGAATTGTGTTCGAATGTTGTGTGGAATTGTGTTCAAGTGTTATGTGGATGTATTATTTAAAAAGAAAAAAAACCATCCAAACTCTACCGTTAAATCTCTATTTATAAACCCACAACTAAATCTTTCGTATTGAAGATACGAAAGATTTAATTATGATTCTTTGAAAATTTGCCCTAATTTTTATAATTTTTAGAAGCTTTACTTAATTCAAGCTTTCTATTTTTCATGGTTGAATTTGATCTAAATTAATTTAACCCAATAATCTATCCAATAAATTCCAAGTCTATTATGGCCCAATATAAATTAGATAAAAATATACTTTAAATCGGATTGAGCCAAAATTATTTTAATAAAGCCCAATTCTCTGATGACTTAAAATTTATTTAATTACACGTTATCCGATTTAATCTTAAACGATCTGACGTGACATAATGCAATTTAACTCAATACAATTCGAGTTGGCTTGATATGATTTGACTTGACTCGACTTAATATAACTCGACTCAATTCGATTCGACTTGATTTGATTTTCTTTTTTATTTTTTCCTTTTAATTTTCGTTTTTTATTATTTATTATTATTTTTGTTTATTTATTTTTTATTTTTTTAACCTGGCTCAACTAAAATAATGAAAATGAAAACGACATAAATGAGGTGTCTACAGTAATCATTATAGCTTTCATGCTAACTAATTTTTATGTTTCTTGCTATCAAGTAATGCAGAAAATCCCATTAATAAACGCTTTAACATATTGACATTCAAACTTAGGTAACATCCTAGTAAGCCATGTTACGCAATCAAATAGTAGGAAATACCTCCCTGACTAATGAGAAAGAGTTATTAATCTTAGGTAATCAATATCACTATCACTAAGTATGCACAATTGAGCACTTCTTGAAAGAGTTATTCTATATATTATCATTAGCAAGCAAAAGTCTTACCTCAAAATGTGAGATAACATGTGAGATTCCTTAGATCATTGAGTCTAAGTAGTCTTGCAATTACATTTATTTTATAAGAGACCCTCTTAGATCATAGAGTCTAAGCAATCTCGTAATTACATCTATTCTATAAGAGGTCACTTAGATAGAAAAGTCTCAGTAGTCTTGAAGTTATGTCAATCCAAAATTTGAAATTCATGATTGCTTAACACTAATGTGACTAGGTTAAGCCTTTGCTCCTTACTACATGGTGTCATTCTTAAGAAAAAAAAAAAGAGATAATGAAGCAATTTTACTACTTTGCATTAAACAATTGCGTTGCTTAGTTGAGACATTACTCTTAAGTGTGTGAAGTCTTTAAGAACAAAACGTGCTCGAATCAAGATACGCTTGGTCATGTTACCATTGGTCAAGATATGTTTCTCACTATCTATTAAGACATTACAAGTCATTATAGGGATCAAAGCTATCCTACTACATTATCATCTAGCATACTAATACTAAGTGAAATGCTATTGCTCCTGAGTGTAAAACGACAAGACACCTTCATAAAAGCTAATGGAAGCACCAAGCAAATAAAGGAGCATGGAAGTTAGTCAATGAACTTCATTATTATTGATTCTACACATTCATTTACAACTTGCACTTACAAGGAAATGTAAGAGCTACAAATGAGTGATCAAGAAAATTACATGAAATAAGGCTTAAGACAATGTTATTGCTTTTATGTAAATAGTATGTTGTCATAAGGCTAAATCAGTGTACTCCTTCAAGGTATCATGACTGTCAAAGACTAGTGCACTATAGTACAGCATTGGGTTGTCGATGGTGTTATGAGGGAATAAGATGCATAAAGACTAGTTGACTTACCCCTTCTTTGCATGTCAATAATCAGGGGAGGAAAATCATAAATGGATATGGTATATGAAGAGGCTAATCGTGCATGGTGATGATCATTATATTTGCTTTATACAACACTCCTCATGTACGATGTTCAATGTATACGTATTTGTAAGGCTTGATGCGCATGTGCTTGTGATGCTTGAAGTGCACATACGCACAAGGCTTAATGCGCACATGACGCTTGATACATTAGTGTCCCAAATATTCAATACATTATGCTGGTTTATAATATCTCCTTACTCGATTTGAAGGATAACATTATTAGAGCTATTCATTACATAAGACTACATACATATGATACTATGTTGCCTTCTTTTATTGATTCTTGAAAGTGGCAGCAATGCTTATGTACAGTTGCCACCACTTAAGGGAGGAGGAAGAAATGATCACCTATAAAGATGAAGAAAAATAAGAGAGTTAGTAAATTGAAGTGCATTCAATGAATACAACATTTACTTATGCGAGTTGGATATAATATGTATATGCATGTAAAGGCTCTCGCAGCGTATGATGATGAGCAGCATGCTTAACTCATATATTCATGGTAATGTTTAACTCACAAATTGTTACCAAGTTCATGCTCAATTCGTATATTTGACCCACAAATGCTCTTGCATGTTTATGTTAGAGAAATTATATGTGAGCCTCTAAAATTACTTTTAGGGAAATTCTACCCAAATTTAAGGCATTTCGAGAAGACTTATCTAGTTGAGCTTAAACTTTATAACCAAGTTAGAAAAGTTAATAGAAGTAACCTAGTAAAGTTAGATTTTAAAAATAATTTCTTAAAACCTTAATTTTAGCCTTAAAAATACAATTATTTAATATAGAGTAAAACTCGTCGAAACCCCTAAAACCGAATCCAAAATACAAAAAGAACTTAGAGATAAGTTATTTAAGTTATACAAAGGAATAATGTAACATAATATACTATATGAATATATATGTATTTTTATGAATATACTTGGTATATATAATAATTATACCTATAAATTAACTCGAAAACCTAAAAAATATATAAAATAAGCAATAAATTTGAAAAATAAAATAGGAAATATATCTTAAAAATAAAAGACATGATAGAAACGTGATTATATGCATGTAATTACTGATATTATAAACCATTAAATATTAATATAAAATACCAAAATACTCTATATCATCTAAAAATTATAAAAAAAAAAGAGAAACAACTTGGAATATCATTAGATTAAATGTGGAGCATCTTAAAAAGGATATGCAGCTACATGAAAAGTAATTTTCTATAAATAGGATACTAAGACTTAGATTTCACTTTTGGCAACAAATAACACTTAAAGAAAAAGTGGAAAAAAAAAATAGAAAATAGGAGAAAAAAAAAGAAAAATCTACCCTGTTTTTCTCTATTTTCAAAAAAATTAGATTAATTAGGAAAAAATATGAAAAATTTATTCTTAGGTTATTTTAGATGTACTTTGATGTTGTAATTTTATCTTTGCAAAATTATGAATATTTTATATACTTAATTATCAAATGCATTATTCATCTGGATTTTTAAATTTAAAATAAATATATTAAATAATGTTATTTTGAGCTCAAAATTTTTCTGTAGAATACATATTACATCTAATTTATTGCTATGTAGCCCAATTTTACATATTATGTTCAATTTATTGTTATGTAGCCTAATTTTGATTTTATATAAATTTAATTTTATTGCATTTTTAAGCCTTAAAAGTGGCTAAAAATAGGGTAATTTATGAAATAAATTGATTTTAGGGAAATAATTAATGAAATTAGGATCCAATTAATTATGGACATTTGTAATGATGTCATAATAGGTTGGAATTGTTTTGGACTAAAAATCATATTATTTGCCTAATTAATCGTGATTTAGGGCAAAATTGTAATTTTACAAAAATAGGCGATACACCTAATTGCATGAAACTAATTTTTAATTGAATTTTATATATTTTTCTAAGTTTATAGGAATTTTTTAAGAATTATTTGATGATCTATGCTATTTATTATGAATTTTCCTAAATGGCCTAAATTAGTAATCGGGATATATATGTAGTAATAATTGGTTAAAATATGTTAACTATTTGATTAAATCATAATTGAGCATACCCTGACTAGTTAGGATTATCCATTGTTTTATTATATTTCATAATATGATATGCATCGGGTTATAATATATAAATGCTATGATTAGATAATATATGATTTATCATGTTTATCATATAATTACATAAAAATATATTTAATTTATATAGAACAATATCAATGTGATATTACTTATTGTATAGCTTTACCTACATACTAAGATTAGAAATACCCTTTAAGAATCATCTTTTGAACGAAACCTGTAGTATGTATCATCGAGTTCATATGAACTCAACAATACTAATCTTGCTAAAATTGGATCACTTAAGATAAGAAAACATATGTTTTCTATAATATTACAAAAAATATTGTCCTATAACAATCTTTTCGTAATTAAAATGTAATTTGACTAATAAAAAGTACGTTTTGAAACAATTGAAATGATATAATATAAGTAATAGTAAAACAATGTATATTAGGTAATATTAAATAATTTGATATAACCTATATGATAAAGTAAAATACTTAAAGTATATATGTATATACATAATGTGTACGTATATAAATAAATATATAAATATCCCAATCAAGTTATATAATAATACAAGGAACTAGATAAAGTGCTAACGTTCTCGTAAATTTTATAAAAACTGAATATGAGCTTTAATATATAAAAACTTCCAAGTGAGTAAAGCACTAACGTTCTAAACCTATTGGAGTGAGCTTTGATACAATTAAGTGGGATCTGTGGATACTAGAGTATATATTTGCTTGTGGTTATAAGTAGTTGTTTGTGAGCATGCTATGCTTATGCTTGGTTAGTGAAATGCTTTTTGATAGTTAAATTACGTGTTTTGCTATGTTGATTGACCTTGTTTGGTGTGCTACAAATTGGTTGATTACCCTTAACCAAACTAATTGAAACTTAAACTAAAACTATAAATAGACATGTATCGCATCTTACTAAGGGACAATTAGGTTTCTTTAGCTAAATTCCAAGGCCTTGAATGAGATTGCAGTGAATGGACCCTTCCCTACCCTTAGTTGAACTAAGTGTTAGGAAAAGAGGTCGCGATGAGGTTGAGAGCATTAGGTTCTAATATGCCTAGCAGCTTAATTATCACTAAGACTCACAGGGGTGGATTTGAATTAAAATGAGTCCTTTGAGATATCGAAGAAAATTAGAGGGAAATGGTCCATAACTGAACAAGAGTAGCTGACGTGAAGCTACTTGAAAGATGTGACTCACTAACGAATACAACATGATTTAACAGTACACTTGATATGATGCAAAAGTTGATGTCAAGTTCTACTCGCTACTAATCCTGAGCTACTCGACAAGATTAGATAAGAGTGTAAAATATGGTCTTAGAGAAAGTTGTCTCATGAGAATATAATATTCAGTATGAAAAAATGTAAGTTATCTATGGCTTACAAAAGAAAAGAATTATTTATAGTAAGTCCTTAGGGCAGCATTACAAATAATGAAATAATAAGATAGTATATACAAAAAGGGGATTCCTAGTACATACCAAAAAGGGTAAAAAGGATAAAAGACCAAAAATGGAAAAGTAATACAATATCAGATGAGGTAGACAGGTGGCAGTGCAACATTAGTCCCATACGAATGTTCTTTGAGCATAACAGGTGAGAGGGGTTAAAATGTTGCGGCAATAAAGGGCTGGGATGAGAGAGATGGTGGCATGCTGAAAGAAAACCATTTGGCCGTTTAAGTAAATCTCTTGTCACTTGGCAGGAACTTCTTGGCAGTGTTTAGTCGGATTACTTGGCATAGGGTCCTCTGGCAACATGCTAAAAGAAAACTATTCGGCCTTTTAAGTGAGTCTCTCGTAACTTGGTAGAAACTTCTCGGCAGTGTTTGGTTGGATTACTCAACACAGGATCCTTAGTAAGGGAATGGTTGGCACCATCATTACCGAGTGTATAGATTAACATATGACACTTAAGGGAGCTTAAGGAGTTCAACCACATTCCTTTAGCGTAAACTTTCTTATCATCAGTAGGTTACCGACAGAGAATTTACAGGGTGAAGGATTGGAGTCCTCGGAGTCGTACGCGAGTAATGGGACCGTTGGTCAGCAGTTGATTAGGTTCAAAGGTAGTCACGAGCGGAAAATGAGCCTCCATTGCATAAACCTAGAATTAGCTGTAGAAGGGTCACATGGCCATTATAATTGGCATTGTGGCCATCATATCACAACTCCTCAACTCTGGTTAGAGTGGGTGAAATTGTTGACCAACAGTCCCATTCTCGTGTATGGCTTCGAGGACTCCAATTTATCACCTAGCAAATTCTCTCTCGACAACCTACTGATGGCGAGAAAGTTTACGTCGAAGAAATGTGGCTGAACTCCTTCAGCTCCCTTAATTGTTGTACGTTGATATGTACATTCAATAGTGATGGTGTTGACCATTCCCTTGTTGAGTAATCCGACCAAACACTGTTGAGAAGTTTCTACTGAGTGACAAGAGACTCACTTAAACGACTGAATAGTTTTCTCTTGGCATGCCGCTATCTCTCTCGTCCCTGCCCCTTATTGCCGCAACATTTTGACCCCTCTTGCCTGCTGTACTTAGAGAATATTCATATGGGATCAATGTTACACTGTCACTTGTCCACCTTGTTTGACATTGTATTACTTTTCCATTTTTGGTCTTTTGTCCTTTTTACCCTTTTTGGTATGTACTAGGAATCCCCTTTTTGAATATACTTTCTTGTCATTTCATTATTTGTAATGTTGCCCTAGGAACTTATTATAAATAGTCCTTTTCTTTTGTAAGCCACAGATAACTTACATTTTTTATATTGAATATTTTGTTCTTGTAAGACAACGCTCTCTAAGTCTATATTTCATACACTCTTATCTAATCTTATCGAGTATCTCAGGATTAGTGGCGGGTAAACTTTGATATCAACTTGTGCGTTATATCAAGTGTGGTGTTAAGTCGTGTTGTATTCGTTGGTGAGTCACATCCTCTGAGTAGCTTCATGTTAGCTACTCTTGTTCGGTTATGGACCATTTCCCTCTAGTTTTCTTTGATATCTTGAAAGACTCATTTTAGTTCAAATCTACCTCAGTAAGTCCTATTGATAACTGATCTTTTAGGCACATCATATACTCCTAGTATTAGAGCTTGAGGTTGAGGTTGAGACCGAGAGTTGTGTAGTAATAGTCAGTCTATTGTTCGAGATATTGTGTATGATTGTAGCCATCTGTATGAAGTGTAGTTATTGAAATTTTGTGTTAGGAATGTTGAACCCTAATGTACAGGGAGAGATTCATGATGTCGAAAGTGATACTCATAGTTATGGTCGAGTGAACCAATAAACACTACATACTACTAATGAGTAGATATAAGATCTTATTGCTATTGTGGCCAATTTAGCTATCTTAGTAAATAAGGTCTTAGAGAATGGATTGCATGAGAGAGTTGCTAAGTAGGATAAAAAAATGAGATATAGATTAAGGAGGCAGATGAACGAGTGAGCTTCGGAAGCCTTTCTAATGAATCACGTACCACTACGACGTGCCAACAGAGTCGTGAGGAAAAGGTTACAATTGGATGAAGTGGAAGAGTACAAAGAAGAAGACCAGTATGTTAAGCTTGATGAGTGAGAGTTTAGAGTGCTAAGAGGTGCCGAACATCTTATGGTATAGATTTCGAACTTCAACGGGTTTAGTAATACTGATGACTACTTGGACTGGGAAGAGAAGATCAAATAGATATTTGACTTTTATGGCTATGAAGATGCTGTTTGCATTAGAGTGGCTACGTTAGAATTTTCTGGGTATGCGGCAATATAGTAGAAGAAACTATAGAATGTTTGCCTGAAGACCCGACACGAGGTCCGAACATAGAACGAGATGAAGAGAGTTTTGAGGAATAGGTTCATTCTTGGACATTATGAGTAAGACACTTTTCAACGACTCCAAGACTTGATGTAAGGTAACAGATTCGTAGACGACTATGTCCGAGAGTTTCAGTTGCTCATGATACGATGTGATGTTGATGAGCTTGAGACTTGAGCTATAGCATGGTTCATCTCGAGACTTTGAGTTAAGATTGGTCACATTAAGGAATTGCAAAGCCTCACAACTTTGGATGAAACAATTTGTATAACCCAAAGAGTTGAAAGGTAACGACAGAACCAAGCTAGCTGAATGCCGAGTAATCGAACCATAGTACCAAATAGGACTGGCTTGCCAAGTAGACCAGGGAATGATAAGGCATCAAACAGTTTTGAGATGGAACGCCGAGGTTACATGCTAATCCGATTAGACAAGGGTCGAAGTAAGAGCAAGATTGAGGAACCTGAGATCCAATGAGACCAAGGTTAGAGTTTAGGGAGGAAAACCCGAGAAATTACATGTTTTAAATGCCTTGGCTATGGACATGTGGCTAGTCAATGTCCAAACTGTTGAGTCATGACCATAAAGGGAGACAAGCCCCAATTTGAAGTAGAACGTGCAAGTAAAGGAGAGGAAGAAGTGGCAATTGATTGAATGCTGGAAGAATTTGAGGGAGATTAGGAGGCCAAGATACCCCCCTGAGGGCAGAGCCGAGTATTGCTTTGTTGTTCGGCAATCTTTCAGTACTTTTATGGCTAATGAAAATGAGCAAAAAGAGAACCTCTTTCATACGAATTGCCAGGTAAATGGCAAGCTATGCACTATGATCATTGACTGAGGGAGTTGTACCAACGTTATTGCATAAAGGGTAGTTAAAGCCATGAAATTGTTGTTTATTCCACACCCCAAGCCGTATAAGATTCACTAGCTAAACGAGAAAGGAGGATTACATGTTTTCGAGCAAGTCAGAGTGCCGATTACTATTGGTGATAGGTACAAGGACGAGGTAATGTGTAATGTCCTCCTCATGTGTGCATCTCATATATTACTCAACCGACTGCGGCTATTTGACTTAAGGGTGTTACACGATGGGTATAGAAACACTTTTATGTTTCAAAAGGATAAGAAGAAAGTTATATTGACACCTATGAGTCTTAAGAAAGTGCAAGAAGTCTAAGAAAAGGTTACCAGATCTCTATAGAAAAAGTCCTTGGTGATTTCCTAAGCTTAGTTTGCATGAGAGGTCAAGGCTAAGGACTATGTACTCCTCTTGGTCAGGAGACTCTTAGAGGTTAAAGAGGATGAGAACTTACCTACCAAAGTGCAGTAGCTACTTCAGGAATTTACTCACCTCTTCCTTACCGAGATGCCAAAAGGATTACCTCCCTTGAGAAGAATTGAGCATTGCATCAGTCTTCAACCTGGAGTAGCCCTGCCTGATCATCTAGCCTATAGACTTAATCCTGAATAGGCGGTAAAGCTAAAAAAGCAAGTTGATAAGTTAGTAGATTGCGGATATGTCCGTAAGAGCTTGAGCCCATGTACAGTTCTAGCCGTGCTAGTACCAAAAAAAGATGGATCATGGAGGATGTGCATTAATAGCCATGCCATCAATAAGATTACTGTTAAGTACCGATACCCGATCCCATGGTTGGATGACATGTTCGATGAGTTGCATGGTGCATGTATCTTTTCAAAGATAGATCTAAAGAGTGGCTATCATCGAATACGAATGAGACCAAGAGATGAATGGAAAACAGCCTTTAAGACTTGAGATGGTCTATTTGAGTGGATGGTTATGTTGTTTGGCTTAACTAACGTGTCGAGCACATTCATGAGTCTCATGAATCATGTGTTCAGAACATTGATAAGCAAATGCGTTATGGTTTATTTTAACGATATTCTAGTCTACAGTGTCGACCTTCTCGTTCATGTCAAACATTTGAGATTGGTGTTTAACATACTTCACGGCGAGAAATTATTCACTAACTTAAAGAAATGCGCGTTCTATTGAAGTGATGTTGTATTCCTCGAATATGTCGTTTTAAGGAGTAGAGTTCGAGTTAATGAGGAAAAAGTCAGAGCTATTAATGAGTAGCTTACATCGACTAGTGTAGCCGAGGTTAAGAGATTCCATGGCTTAGCCTCGTTCTACCAAAGATTTATTCGGAACTTCAGCTCTATAACTGTGCCATTGATTAAATTGACTAAGAAGAACATTGAGTTTAAATGGATTGAAAAGGCTCAGAGGAGTTTTGAAGATGTGAAGTGTAAGTTGACGTCTACTCCAGTACTTGCCTTACTAGATTTCGAGAAGGTTTTTGAGGTTGAATGTGATGCGTCTGGTGTTGGCATTGGTGTTATCCTTATGTAGGAGCGTCGACCCATTGCCTACTTCAGTGAAAAACTTCGAGGTGCTATCTTGAATTACTCAACCTACGACAAGGAGTTCTATGCCCTTGTTCGTATACTTTAAAACTAGCAACATTATCTATTACTGAGAGAATTCATCATCTATCTGGATCATGAATCTCTTAAGCATCTTTGCGGGCAGCAGAAGCTTTCTCAGTGTTACGCCAAGTGAGTCAAGTTCTTGGAGACCTTTTACTATGTCATCAGGTATATGAAGGGAAGCATCGACACAGTAGCTGATGTGGTTTCTCACTGTCATACCCTCATTAAGATGTTGCAAGCTAAAGTACTTGGATTTGTCACTTTACCTAATCGATATGAGCATGACCTACATTTTGGGCCTTTAGTAGCCAAGTGCTGTAATAGAGGAGCTGTGGACGGATTCTACTTGAGTGAGGGGTTCTTGATGAAGGGAAAGCAAATTTGCGTGTTGAGTAGTTCTGCAAGGGAGCTACTGGTTCAAGAGGCTTACGTTAGGGGTTTAGTTAGCCATTTTAGGGAAAAGAGGACAATTAAGATATTGAAGAAGCACTTTTACAAGCCTGGGATGATGAGGGATGTGCACCGAATACTTGATAGGTACGCAAGGTATGTAAGTATGCAAATGGAGGTAAGAACCCTAAGGAGAATACATACCCCTACCAATTCCTGAGTGGCCGTAGATAGATCTAAGCATGGATTTTATGCTCAGCCTTCCCCACACGCTGAGAAGACATGATTTGATCATGGTGGTAGTCGATCGGTTTAGCAAGATAGGCCATTTCATCCCCTGCCATAGAATTAATGATGCCTTATTCATCGCTGAATTCTTTTTGTAAGAAATTGTGTGACTGCATGGAGTGCCTAGGAGTATTGTGTCCAACTGTAATTCTAAATTCACAAGCTTCTTTTGGAAGACCTTATGGAGGAAACTCGATACTAAGCTCCTGTTTAGTACCTCTTGCCACCCCAAGACAGATGGCCAAACTGAAGTAGTTAACAAAACTGTTGGTAATCTCCTGTATGCCACTATTGGAAAGAACTCTTGTGATTGGGATTTATGCCTGCTCATCATTGAATTTGTCTACAATTGCTCCACTTGCAGCTCTACTCATAGCTCTACTGGAACATCACCATTTGAGGTTGTTTATGGACTTAACCTAAACCTATTCTTGGACTTAGTTAACAGTTTGACTACATAAGGGGAGAGTTAATCCGACTTGCAGCGTATCGAGGAATTTCATAGGTTGTATCAAAGAATTGCTGAGCAACTAGCCAAAACTGTAGCCCTACAGAAGGAATTGGGAAGCCGTGGATAGAAATAAATAGTTTATGCCTTTGGAGACCTTATCTAGATCCATCTTAGCAAGGAATGCTTCCTTAGCAAAAGGATGATCAAACTATCTCTTAGAGCGGATGGCCCTTATAGGATCTTGAAGCGCATTAATGATAATGCTTACGGGATTGAGCTACTCGAAGGTCTCGACATGTCTACCACATTCAACGTTGTTGACTTAACTCCATATGTACCTGAAGATGATGAAGATCAAGATTTGAGGGTAAATTTTCAACAACCTTAGGGAACTGATGAACTACCGACCAACAGTCCTATTACTCGCATACGGCTCCAAGGACTCTAATTCCTCACCGGGCAAATTCTCTCTTGGCAAGCTACTAATGACGAGAAAGTTTATGCCAAAGGAATGTGGCTAAACTCCTTGAGCTCTCTTAATTATCGTACGTTGATCTGTACATTCAGTAGTGATGATGTCGATCATTCCCTTGCCAAGTAATTCGACTAAACACTGCCAGAAAGTTTCTACTGAGTGATAAGAGACTCACTTAAACGATCGAATAATTTTCTCTTGGCATGCTACCATTTCTCTCATCCCAACCCTTTATTGCTACAACGTTTTGACCCCTTTTGCTTGTTATGCTTAGAGAATATTTATATAGGAACAATGTTGCACTATCACCTATCTACCTTGCCTGATATTGTACTATTTTTCCATATTTGGTCTTTTGTCCTTTTTACCCTTTTTGGTACATACTAGGAATCCTCTTTTTGTATATACTTTTTTGTCATTTCATTATTTGTAATGCTACCCTAGGGATTTACTATAAATAGTCCTTTTCTTTTGTAAACTACAGATAACTTACATTTTTAATACTGAATATTCTGTTTTTGTGAAACAACCTTCTCCAAGTCCATATTTCACACACTCTTATCAAATCTTACCGAGTAGCTTAGGATTAGTGATGAGTAGACCTTGATATCAACTTGTACGTCATATCAAGTGTGGTGTCAAGTTATGTTGTATTCATTGGTGAGTCACATCCTCCGAGTAGCTTCATGTCGGCTACTCTTGTTCAGTTGTAGACCATTTCTCTCTAATTTTCTTCAATATCTCAAAGGACCCATTTCAGTTCAAATCCGTCTCGGTAAGTCCTAATGATAATTGAGCTCCTAGGCACATCATACACAATGGATTGTTATAGCTTAACAATGTTTGGGGTGTAACATTATGTTCAACTCATACAATTAGCTCACATGACTCATGCCAATGGACTCATATGCAACTCTCATATTCAAGGCTCACATCATGTTCAAAAATCATGTCATGATCAAGCCTCACATCATTTTCAACTCTCATGTTCACTCATTTATGTAGAGAAGACTCATGATTCAACTACTAGTGTTCAGCTTACATGTCAAATGCTGTATCTAACCTATGATGCCAAGACTCATATCATGTTTAGGCTTCATGTTGTGTTCAGTGGTTTTGTGATGTTAAGACCTCACATCATGATTAGACGTCGCTTCACATTTAAACCACACATCATGTTTAGAACTCATGTCGTGTTCAAGCCTCGCATCGTACTTAAGCCTCATATTGAGTTTAGGCCTTACTTCGTGTTACGTTCAAGACTCATCTCATATTCAAGACACATGTTATGTTTTAGGATTATGTCATGTTCAAGACTTAGGTTGAGTTCAAGGTTCATGTCATGATTAAGGCTCATGTTTAGAGCTAATGTTCGATTCTATGTTAAATCATGATTGAGATTACGGCTCATGCTCACTTACATTCAACTCTAATGTTAAAGACCAATGTTCACTTTAATGTTCCAATGCTCATGTGCAACTCTTATGTTCACTTATACTCAAGGTTCATATTTGACTCGCATGATAAGACTTATGTTCAGCTCACATGCCAAAAATGCTTTATTCAATTTATGTGCTCAACTTACGTGTGCTCATATCGAAAGTTCACAAGTGCCCATGTTAAAGGCTTAACTCAAACGTTCAAATCTTATGTGTTCATGCGCAAGGCTTATAATTGGTTCATGTATGCTTAAGTTGTGGACTCACTTTTAACTCTCACATGCTCGTGTTCAGAGTTTATGTTCAATTCATATGTGATGATTATGTAGAAGTCTCATGTTCATTTCATATGATTTAGCTCACAACTACTCATGTTAATGGGGGTTGTGTTCATTTCAAATGTTCAATTTACAAGTTTTCATGTTAAAGAGGTTCAAAGCTCGTGTTTAATTCCCATGTTAAGTTTACATTTGAGGCTCATGGTTAGTTCACATGTTCAATGCTCGCATTGCGCCATGTTTAAAGACTTACATCATGATCAAAGCTTATGTCATAGTCAAGACTCAAATCATGTTTAAGACCTATGTTCAAAATTTATGATTAAGACTCATATTTTATTAATGTATGCTTAGCTCATGGGTTTGTGTTCAACTTTCATGTGTTGATATCCAAGGCTTATGTTTTATTTATGTGTGCTCAACTTGTAGACTCACATTCCACTCTCATGTGTTAACATCGAAGCCTCATGTTTAGTTCGCCTCATGTGTAAGGTTTGAGCTCGGCTCTCATGTGCTTATTTGTGCATATGCTTATGACTCGAGACTCATGTTCAACTCATATTACAAATTGCAATTGGTTGTATGGAGATCACAAAAGGAGGCCACATACGACCTAAGCACTATACCTCTTCATTGTCAACCACTTATGAAGATTGATTTTCGTTGGTCTTTGGTTTGAGAACTGTTATGATTTGATTAGTAAACAGTCTACTTTCCTTAAATTGCACTAATTTGCTAATTGTTGCAAGGATGAGATTTGGTCCTTAAGTTACGACTGCAGACTTTTGACCCTCGATTGGCAAATAGTCATGGTCCGGGCAGTAAAGAGTCTATCTTTTTTAAACCATGCTGATTTGCTGACTGTTACTAGTTTGAAATCTAGTCCTCAAGTTATGATCGCAAGTTTTTTTACCCTAGGTTGCAAGTAGCCATGGCCTAAGTGGTATGGAGATCCTCTTTAAACCTAGCCGATTTGCTAAACGTAGTAAGTTTGAGATAGTGACCATTCAAAATATGATCGTGAACTCTTAAGTGTTGATCTTGCCACCTATAGAATATGTACGATGAGGAAATGTTAGTTTCATAACATAAAAGGGAAGGGGGGGAGTGCAAGGATTTGGTATAGAGACATATATGAAGGCACGAACATAAAAGTCATAAGATCTAAAGGCATCAAGTGATGAGAATTATCTCATTATCCATTGCATGAAAAGGAAAATAAAAGTCACAAGATCTTAAGTTAGCAGCCTAATAATTTGAAATCAAGAGCTAGTCATGTTTGAAGTCCGTGTTCCTATCTGAGTTCAATTGAGAAGAAAAGTAAGTTTAGAAATAAGTGGCCTTTGATACTTTCAACCCTTAAGAGAAAGCCAAGAAAGTGAAGCTCCCTTGTTAAATAAAGAGGACTAAACAATAGAAGCAATAATTCCTAGGAGGGGGATAGAGGTATGAATATATTGTATGTTTAGGTTTGGAGTGTAAATGGAAGAAATCTTAATGTGGTGGATGATGACTATTTAGAGAGGATGCCTATACACTTAAGAAACAAGCATTGATCTAAAATACCCAAAGAATTTAATGTGTGCTTATTTTTCCCATGAAATGCTCTCTATAAGGTATATATGGTAGTCTTATATCAAAACTAGTGCAAAGGAGCCTAAAGATTAAAGAATAAAGGGCTATTTAGCATGCTATAAGTTGACGTGAAACAGGAAAAAATAATCATCGAATTAACCAGAAAATAGAAGAGAAAGAGCCCATATTCTAAAGCCATGATCCAAGTAGAGGAGTTGAAACTAAGCAAGCTGTAGGGAGCCACATGCAAATGGTTGAATAGCCAATTTACAAAACAAATAGAGAAGCAAGTAACATAGGTTTTTTATACCAAGTAAATGATTTAAGGGATGTTTTCATACATTGGAAAGAGATAAGGAATTTTTTTGAGCTACTAGTTCCCAACTCATACTACATACACTATTATCCTAATATTAGCATCGTCTGTGTACATGGAGTGGTGAAATTATCAACGAGTTCAAGAAAATTTGAACATTTCAAGGACCAACCCATTAGATTGAATAGATATATGCAGCAAAATCATGAACATTTCAAGGACCAACACATACCTATATTTGTTGCTATTTTATAAATAAGCCTAAGTTGACCCCAAACCTTCTTTGAACAACAATAATATATATACGACAATCCATAAATCGAGAGCCATTAAGAACAATAAAGTTCAATTATTCAAACTGTCAAGATGAAACCAAAAGGAACACTTATCACAATAATATGAAACCAAAGGCATAAATTAGCCAAGTAAAAAAATGGAGTTCTACTTGCGTAGTGAGTTAAACCATACAAGCTGATGTATAGATATTTAGCAGCAACTTTTCCAAATAATAGTAGATCTGAGCACAAGTGATAGAAACTATGAGTCCATTAGGAGCACTTCTACTTACGTAGCTTCATTTGGTTGATGGTAGAACTAAAGATGGCTGGGTAGTAACAATCGACACCATTCACTACAAATCTAAGCGAATCATCATCCAGCTTATGTCACAATTTATGTGGATTGAGTCTTAATTGAAGGCTCATTCTCCTTACCTAAGAGTAGAGATTTACAGCAGCTTAATGACTTATTAAGCATAATCTAATGAATTATATTTAAATTTGAGCAAAGCATTTTAGTTAAATGGTAGATAGCCACTACAAATACTTTTATTTTGAAAAGGAAATCCAAACTTAGTGTGAGGTAAGCAGTGATGACTGTTGTGTACGAGTCGAGGTGATGCATGGTTGGGGGTTACTTATGCATGTCATGCTTGGAGTAGTGGGCATGGTCGACATTTGTACTGTAAATTGCAATCATAGCATTGTTGAGTGTGTGTTGTGTTGTTTGTGCCTCATGCTTCCCTTTAAGAGTTGCAATAACATGTAACAAGATGAGGATTGCAATAGCGATGTGCTTCAGCAAAGCTTGGTGTTCAAAGATTTTAGAGGTGATCGATTAGGGGTGTGTGTAGTTGATGATTGATTGTGAATTACAAAGGAATTGAACATAGAACACTAGGTTTTCCATATGGTGAATTTTGCTACTTGACAAGTGGCTATTGGGCTTGGACTGTGTTATCACTTGAACATTCTATAAGTAATTGTAGGCCTATTTAAGACATGAATTTAATCTTGCTTATTGAGTTATTAGTCCATAAGTTATGAATGCTCATACACCTACTAAACAAAGGAAGAAATGCATACAAGGCAAATAAAGGATCTCATTCAAAAAAATAAAAAATAAAAATCGCTCAACATGGAAAGAATGAAGGGCACTTATTGATAAGGACGTTTTCTAAAAGTATTTTCAAAGGAATTTTCTAAATATCGGGATTGTCGTGTTTATTATTCGTAGCGCAACAAATAAGATTTGATTAACACAAAGTGTTTACATAATATGTAAAGACCTTGCAGGAAGAATGCTCCTATATGTAAATAAAATCAACGTAATATTGATACATGAAGTCAACCCAATGAGATCGCTAATGTGAACTTACCATACAAATTTAACTCAACGGATTCAATAACTCATGCAGATCGAATCAAAGAGATAGATTTACTAAAAAAGAGACAACTTAAAGAAGATTTATTTCAATATTTCCTTAGGGGCAATGTACAACTTAATCCAACTAAGGCACGACACATGATTAAGAGATGTTGTAAACTCACGCACTAAACTAATTCTTGAATAAATTTAGGGACGATGCAATTGTTCAATAGTGCGCATACGCCTGAGTTAATTGAAAGGCCTATTCGATGCCCAAACCCCTTCAACTTCATTTAAAGGACTTTGGTTAAGGGACAAATGTAGATGGCTAAATTCAAATTTAGGCTTTAAGCCCATTAATTGTTTAGGTTTGACTTTTTTAGGTTAAGGTAATAGGGCCCAAAGAGTCGAATCTAGATATTTGGGATAATCAAGGGAGTTTTAACATTATGAGCTCGGAGTAGGGTTTGTTAGATCGGTCTATTCGATTCAATCTTTCTCAACTTAGCTCACATAAGAGAATAAGGTCTTATTAAGCCTAAGCTTATAAAGAAAGTTTACCTAAGGTCCATTAAGAGGATGGATGAATCTTGATAATTGATTATCATTACGATCTAATGGATGAGATTAATGACCATCCTCTATAAATAACTTTCTACTTTCCTTAGTTGGACAAGAGAGATCTTGGCGCAAACATGGATCCCCTGTTGGATTCTTATCATGAAAGATCAAACACTTAAATATTTCAAGAACATTACCTTGTTCTTCGTCAATAGTAGAGTTGATGCCTCTCAACTTCTCCATTTGCCACCATGAGTGTTAGAGCCTTATTGAGATCGCCTACTACTTCTTCTCTCTACACTTCCCTTCTGATCATTCCATACGTGCAATTTAAGTCATTTCTCTAATTACGTATAGCATGACATGATACACAGTATGCACATGACCCTTACACTCATGCCTATACACCTACAGTAACTTGCAAAATTATTACAATAGGTTAGTGAATCAATAACATGAATATCATGCGTTCTAAACAATCATTTGTTATTAAAGGTTAAACAAGTCATGTAGAGTCACTGGTCTAATTGTCAATTGTGAATTGGCTGACCAAATGTAGATACAATGTTTGCTAGTATATATTATAGTAAATTGCAATTCAATCCTTGAGGAAATTCTTATTACATGGCTAATTGTGGGGAAGGTTCATTCATGTGAAGGATCTTAGTTAGATTGGATGTCTTGAAATTTGATTTGTTATTCATTAGTTATTAGTTATTCATATTAGGGTCCATTGAATGAACATGTTTCAAGTCAGCACAAGAAAATGGAAATCATCATAAGGTTGCGTGTTGACTAGTACCACGTGGTCTTATGGGATTCATGGAATAATTTGATTTAGTTCTTAATGGGACTCATGACAATTATGAATATACTTATAATAAATTTGTTAATAATAAGATTTATTTCAACATCATGCTGTCATCCTATATTAATATAAATTTATTCACGACATTACAGTTGATGCTAAACTTCTAGCTATAAAGCCGAAAAAATTCGCTCTCTCTTGATTTTATATTGTCTAATTTTAATGATTGTATCTCAAATTCTATTAAATAATAAATATAATAATTCATATTATATTTATGAGTTTAAACTTTTTAAACAAGATCATTTTGATGTTAGTATCAATAAATTCTGTTAAAAACTTATTGAATGCTTACTTGATTTGACATTAAATTGACATGTCTACATATTAACTTCCGTTCAACGCTTAAGTCAATTTGTTGATTTATTTAGTAACTCAAGAGAGAGTGGCAAATTTAGTCTAAACAAAGAAGTACCCATTTATTTCCACACTTTTGCACTGGTTAAGAGAACAAATCACAAATTATCGCGCAAGACAAACATACTTCAAGCTCCTTAGGGAGCCTAACTTTATGAAAACATCCATAAACATAAAAATGCAAGATATATATAGCGAAACGTAGACGTAAATTCTAAACTAGGTTACTCTCTTGCAAAAGATCCATTTTCTTCAACTCATTCTTCAGCTTTACTATTTCATCTTGAGGAAGAATAAAAGTTACCACCTTCCCTTTACCGTCATTCTTGCCGGAACACGGTGGTCCCGGAAGCACTAGCACCACTCCCTTCTCTCCAATGCTTTGGATCATGTAGTTCACAAAAATGGGTTTTATTCCATTCAATTCCATACCATATAAATTGGCACCTTCAAAGTTCACAAAGGTCAAATTGGCTCCATAAATAATATAATCCGACACGCCATTGTCTTTTTCAACAGCTTCCTCGATTTTGCTATTCTCATTGCTGGCTCGATCGACCAACGCTCTTAAGAGATCACTAGGGTTGGCATCCGAGACCGATTTTTCGGCCTCAACGTTGCTTATTTTTTGAGTGTTGGATACAACCCTATCTATATTTGTACTAGGATCACCTTGACAAAGGGTCACAACTTGTGTATCGTTCCCTCGTCTCATCTTGGCAATACATTGCCAAAATATGGCACAGAGAGACTCAAATTTAGGAATTTGACTTTCCTTGGTACGGCCATATGCTTTTGAGTGCAAGTGAGCCAATTGCTTGGAACTCAAATGATGTGTGAGTATTTCCATGTTGCATTTGCTTTCATATACCCAATGGTCTCCAATGGATTCAATTTTTTTCACTGAAATTGGTTCTTTGGTAAAATTAATATCTAGGATGCTGGTCTTGTTATTGAGGATTGGCCTTGGTATCTTTTGTAAGTTGTTGGATTGGATACCTGAATAGACTTGGCCCCAGTTGTTGAAGAAATCTGAAGCTGAACATGCATCCCCAAGGATGTGGGCCCAACTCAGGCCCAATGATATGCCTCCACATTTGAACTGGGTCAACTGCATATAAAATCATGATGTAATTTTTTGCATTTGCAGATATTCAATCATATAATTAATCAATTATAATAAATAATTTCCAGAACATTTTCAATTACTGTACCTTTTTCGATTTAAATCATTTTAAAAATACTACCCCTTCAGATTGCTTTTCAAATTCTAGTCGCGTTTATTAAATTTATGCCACTCATATACTCAACATTAAAGGCCTGTTGTTTTATTTAAATGATGTTTTTTTTCACTCAAAATTGCACTAATATAACATGCCAAATTAGCTGCATGCGGCAGTGAAAATCGAGAAATATGCACACTTTCATGGTATGGTAATTTGAAAAATTAAGAATTTAATTACGCTAGTTAAAAGTTTCAGAATTTAACTATAACTACCAACAAATTTTTAGGACTTTTTGTACTTTGCCTTTGATAAATAGGCTTTAATTTTAGAAAAAAATTATATCATATTAATCACCCCTAAAAACTTTTACAACTACATTGACACCCAAGTTATTTTAATTGTACAACCCTATGATATAACATTGAACTCCTTTATAAATTTCAAAAAATACATATTTCTTCCTAATAAATACTTGCACAGGCTCCCTCCGAAGAACTTTTTATAACCAAAGCCCCAAAACAGTGTAAATGTACAGCTCAAAAAAATCAAGGGCATTAATACAATTTTAAAAATTTACAGGAATTGTTAATGTGATTTATCCTTTAAATTTCATCTTAATTTCAAGAAAGTGGTATGCATGTGCCTATGGACATTATTTAGAGACAAAGAGAAAGTTATAATAAAGTGATCAATTAAAAAAAAAAAAAAAAGAAAAAAAGAAACATACATGGTTTTTGTACCTTTTCACTTTACATACTTTTATTATTTCATTTTTTTGGTAACAATATTAGTTTTTAGCTCCTTTATTTTGCGTGCCGGTGTTACTTATCCGTGCTATTTTCTTTTTCTCCATAGTAACATGAGTTTTTACGGTTTCACTTTGCATTCCCTTGTTATTAATCTTTTTCGGTTAGCTACAGTTTAAATTTTGCATTCATTTGTTTCCTTTTTATACACTTTTCCTTTATAAATTATTTCTTTAACTTTGCATTACATGCCCATTTGTTTATTTCTAATGTTTAAATAGACACATGGATGCAAAGTATAAAAAAATAAAAATACAAATATATAAAATGAAAAGAAGATGAAAATATAAGTATGTTTTCTGTAAGTAATCTATATTCTTTTACATAAATTCGAATCTTTACAGTAAAAAAAAAAAGAAAAAAGAAAAAAGAAAAATGACTCCAAGAGAAAGCATCAAACAATGTTGGTTTAATAAAATTTTGATTTAGTTACTTTTCATATAAGTAAAATGACAATAACACAAGTACACAAGTTGAAAAAGCATAAAGGCTCTACGTAACCAAAAAGAAATAACACAAACATATAAAGTAAAAAGCGTAGAAAATTAAATTATGTAATTGAGAAAAGGAAATACCAACGGACTGCAAAGTGATAAAATTTCATATATATATATATATATATATTTATCTTTTGCAATTAACTCAATAGTTTATATATCAAGAGATAAATAGTTGGATTATATCTTAATCTTTTCTTTAAGTGAAGAAAGAAAAAATGACAAGTAATTGTCAATACTTTTTGGGAAGTAAACTACCTGTCAACGAGTACGTAAAATTTTATGTCACTTTCGTTACCCGACACATGAGGCAGATGGGGCACGGTTAATGGATTGAACCACCGCTACGTCAGTAGGAGAACGCGGTTTAGTGTAACGCATTTATGGGTTTCATAAGCAGACATACCCTCGCACCTCACACTAAGTTATCAATCATAGTCCATCCACTTTTTGTCCATTTGGTAAGCTCTGCCTAGGCGATTTAATTCTTGAATTTCGAACTCTGATTCGATTCAAAATAGTTATAATTCAACTAGCTAGAATCGTTCAATTAGGTTTGTAAGTTAATCTAATGAAATATGAACATAGTAAGACTCAACTTCGAGCAATAACTTTGAGCTAGATATGAGTGCTATCAAATTGGATTTACATAAACTTCAAGCAAGTAGGTGTAATTTATTTATTCCCTGGGTCAAACTTGATATACAAAATAAATTTCTATATCTTGCAAATACAAGGATTATAGCACGGGATATGTATTCACATACCTGAAACAATATTTGCTTACTTTAATCTTTTACAGTTAGTTATTTCATTATTAGTTGTGCGGATTATCATAAATGAATGTGGAAATATTATCTGCAGGGTTTTGTATAAGATTTTGTCCACAGGTGTTATCGTTAATTGTAATCCTTAATCTGCATATTAAAGTAGATATATAAATTAATCTATCTCATTCAAAATGCAAGTTCCACATAATTTGTGTTAATCCAAGTGTGGCTAATCATTGGTATGATATACTTCTTAACATTAATACATTACAATTAAATATATGGTGCGTTTGTTTTCTAAAAATTTTTTTCAAGACTTTTTTTCGTCGTACGTTATAACTTTGTATTCATCGATTGGACTTAACTTTAATAGCTAGGTTGCAGAGATTAGTCACTTCAAGCAATAAGTTGTAGTGGAAGAGAATGAAACAATCAAGCTTCCGTCGCAGTAATTAACAACTACAAAAGATACATCGATATACAACGAAAAAAATAGACAGTGATTTTCCTTTTTCTCAAACATGGAATATTTTTTTAATGATTGTTTACAATCACTACCCTATATTATTAAAAGCTGTTGTGGGCAAAAGAAAATTGATTTCTATTTGTTGAAAATACTTTTTTCCTCATTTTTCTTTCGAAAATGGAGTCAGTCACTTGGTCATTATTCACCATCAACCGTGTCCTATCACTAAGATACACAAGTAATTGCTGTTTACAATAATTTAATATCTAGATCAATAGTTTATTATGGTAAACATTGTAACAACAAACACTAAAATTTTGACAACAAGTGAACCTAATATGTTGCTGTTTGAATTGTTTTTTTTTTTTTTAATTTTATCTATATCTTGTTTGTTGATCTGTATCCATTCGAAATTGACTATTTAAAAAATTATCTTATTTATATTTTATTTGTTTCTGTTTGAGGTTATATGTATAATGAGGTTTTAAGAAATTAGTTTTTGAAGGAGATTATACGTGTAATTGTGTCGTTATTTATTTACAGTGAAACAAGTCGATTCAAGTAGGCATACATCAGTGGCCAAACAAACATAAAATAGACAAAATAAACACAGCATACTTCTTTCTTATCAGTTTCGTACTGAGGAGGCTTCTCGTGGAAAAAGAAGCTCAGATGAACACAATGATAGTGACCTCGAGGAAATTTTAGGTAGATCTAGAGCGTTATCCTAGATTTTGCCATCGATACATCTATAAAATTAAAATGGGATGTCTTAGTGTCTTACATCGTTATTTTATCTAAATATATTTTAATACATTAATTAATTTAATAAAAAATATATAAGCATGACTTCAAATAAATATCTACTACTTCTAATGCTATATTCTTTAATCATGGCTTACTCTCAGACCCCATGATTTCCAGTAACTACTCCATCTATTATATTACTTGCTATAATTTCTTTTACGTATATATATATATATATTTTCAATATTAGCATAATATTTATACATGTATAGTGGGTGCAAGCTTTGCTGGTAAATAAATAAATTTGAGGGTTATTTTCTTGCTTTTACGTTTTTTATTATTTTTAAGGAGATCTATCTAAGTATTTTCCAATCAAATACCAAAAAAAATGAAGAAGAAGAAGAGATGCTTTCTGGGTGAAGGATGAAGGTTTGGAAATAAAGAGCAAAAGCCAGATAATGCTGCTTATTTAGCAACTTCTCCCGTTGGAGTTCTAACTCTTATCTATTCCTCCATCCTGAAAGATGAGACTTTATATTTTCTTATATTTCTTAAAATGTATCAAAACATTAATGGGAGATGTTGTTTACATAGGTAGACATAAAGAGCAAGTAAAATTAATGAACTTACCTGGATTAGACAAGGAGGAGAGAAAGAAAGCTCAGGTCCAAGGACTTGTTGTGGAACAAGCAACTTTTGCATACTAGAAAAAACATCCACATCCATGTCCAACCATTCATCTATGGTCATATCACACTTGGCTTCAACAATTCTCACACCACAGTCATTGCATTTGATATAAGGACGACCCGTCTCTTCCCATCTCTTGATCCTTCCACAAGTCACGAAATACTCATTAAGCCAGAAGAACATGGTTTCCTTCACCCTTGTAATGGTCATGCCCTCCGCTGCTTGGCTAGGGAAATAGTACACGCCCTTTAGGTAGTGCAACTTCATGGCTAGGTCCATGTTGCTCGGCTCGTGGACCACGTCCGAGCCAGTCACTTTCCCCGGTCCGACCGATGAGAGCTTAATTCCATACACAAGGTTTTCTTCCTTGGGTGAGACCATGATTGTGTTGTGGTGACGATCTATCTATCTATCTAGGGTTTTCCTTCGTTTTTAAGATAGAAACTTATATGAGTCTAATATTTGTGTTATTTATGTGCATTAATGTTGGGTTAAGATTGAATAATATTTATATGGAGCAATATGGTCTCATTCAAGAACAAATGGGAATTTAGTGAGGCGTGAGATTTCCATTGGTTGGTACGAGGTGACAGTTAGATTTAGTAATTGTGGCATTTAATATCCCCTCCCAATTGCCATGATGAGTATATGTGTATGTATATATATATATATATAGAAAAGATTAATATTATATATATAGCTTTGAATAGCAACCTTATCAAGCTACATACGTCACTACAAATAAATAACGTAGTCAAGTCACCTCCCTGTTATTGACGATAGTTTAAACATTTAATGAACTTATTTTGTTCTTTTTTTTTTTTTTTTGGATGATTGAACTTCTTTTTATTTTGGCTTTGTTTGGCCAAATCGATTAACTTGTTTATTCAGATACGACTGGCTACTTATTCTTCAGGTCTTGAAAGGAAATAAGAGGTATGGAAGGTGGAACTCGAATATGGCTATTTTTGGGGTATGTCGAATTAGATGCATTTACAGAGTCAGAAAAGTAGTGATTATATATATTCAGATATGATTGGTTGCATGAAACCTAAACTAACTACATATAGCAGGCTAAACTAAAAGTAAGTATATGAAAAGATAGTTTGAATAGGTTCTCAATTTGTATTAACAAATTATATTCGTATCTAAAATCGTATTGGATTGTATCAAAATAAAATTATATAAACTTTAACTTATTGTCATATCATGTAGGTGTATGTACTTTGTTTTTCTATCTCTATATGATGTTATGTGTTTTTTTTTTTTTCATAGTGTCCGAATTGAGTTTGAATAACCTTGTTTTAGAATTTGAATATATTGAATTAGAAGTATTTTTACATTACAACATTTGTTGTAGCAACGTACGACAATAAGCTATTGTTGTCCCACTTAATGGCTTTTAATCTTCTTTTTAAGTTCCTTCATAATTTTATTTTATTTTTTTAAAACATGTTCGACAAATTAAACATAATAAGTCCATACTTGTCTAATAAATTCACGGAGGAAAGAACATTTCCCTTTTCCTACTCTGGTAAGGATCAGACACAATCCAAGTCCACGCCACAACGATTAAGACAAACTCGCACGGAAAGTCATCATTGAGCTTTTTGAACTTTACCTTGTTAATTTGATACATCCATAACTAAATCACGAATGAATGATGTGAAGTTTGAGTAATCCCTATAAGCCCCTGCAATCTCTAAAATTGTCATTTTTTCAAGTATACACAATTTTAGAAGTATACAAATCCAGATAGTTGCGTCCTGTTTCGATTATTATTTATTTTTTTTATTTTTTAAGAATTAATCTCAGCAAATTGTTTGTGTAATTGCGTTTTTAGCCATTTTAATCTATATGAAAGATAAGCGGAGTTTAGTATTGGTACAATTTGTCAATGAAAGGACTTTTAGACGAACTCCTAGCTGCTATTTTATTCAAGTTTTATTTCCATAGTGGAGCAAAATCCTAATATATTTTACATGCACGTAACTAAGTTATATCTATATGTTGAATGGTTTATATTTGTCACTTGCATTATTTTAAAATCCCGTAAACTGGACCGCCCTGCCAATCATCTCATCAACATATTGTTATCATACCCACCGCTCTTCTCGTTGAGGACTTCCAGTTCCAGAAAATGATTCACTAACTTTTTGAGTATATGACTATGTCTACTCAAAGAAGAGACAACATTAAATGCAAAACAATATTTAATTAGGTCAATATCATGATTTATAACTCAATTTTGCTACTGTTTACAATTATATACTCGAAGTTTCAATTTACTTAATTATATACCTTATTAAAGATTTATTTCTTACGATCTATATTTCAATTAACTCCAATTCATATTGTTAATTCATTTGATACAATTAATTAGTGGGATGACTGTTCACAGCCTTAAAGAGTTTTCTCAATCTCCCATAGGTGGTTGCTACCTGCCTCTTGCAAAACTATGAGTTGCAACTCACTTAAAATACGTATATCACATGATCTATTAGTAATTGTCTATGGTTGTCTATAATCCTACAGAGGTTGCATGAACTTCCTAAAGCAATGGGTGACCATTTCTTTGGTAGATCATGCAAACTTAACTAATAGTATGAATTAGAGTTTATTAAGATGTAAACCATGATAACTGAATATTTAATTGAATATATAATTAGACAAGTTGAAAGTTCATACGTATAATTATAAAAAGTGATAAAATTAAGGTGTAAATTATGATATTACTTCAAATTTAATCTTGTGTCACTTGGTCTTTTATAAGCACAAAAGTGGACATTGTATACACACTCAATTGGTGAGAAAAGTAGAGGAAAAATTCACTTGATCACAATTCAATCAAGTTAAGCCATAGTAAAGAAAACCAAAAGCAACATAATCACATGCAAAAGGTCAATAGCCCTAAGCCCCTATGGAGATCTTGTCACAAGTCGGTTCTCTTGTCAAATCGGAAGGTTACGTTGTGGAATCGGCTCTTTCGACTCAATATATAGTGAAACCAAACCCAATCAATCTGATTAAAGAATAAATAAAATAGATCTTACAAATTGGATAGATGCTTAGAATCAGAATTGTATGAACACTGATCCCAAAAACAAATGGATTTATGAACCAATCACATGATTTAGAATTATTTAGGACACATGCAAAGCAAACCTGTCCTCTTTTGGAAACCATCTCTATCTTTGTTCCTTTTGGCCATTCAATCGAGGTTATTTTGAACGTTGATGTAACTCTAAATGAGATTTTGCAAGATTTCACATGTAACTTATATTTCCTTCTATTTTATGTAGATCATACAAGTATATGAATACAAGAATAACAAAAAACCAACGTAACCCCACATATAATTAACTAAAGTAATAAATCTACTGATGCTGAACTTCAAGGATCTCCTCGGATACTCGTTTAGATAGCTATACAAATAACAAGTCATATCGATTTGATTTATCAACCAAGGGTTTTTAACCTGTGTGATTGTACGAATCATTTTATTTATTTTCTTTAGCCATCGTCATACGGGTGCTTGCTTGAGACAACATTTGTAGGTCTATATAATTTATTCGAAATTTTATTTTGGAGCAACAAATATTTTTTACTAATTCCACTTTGACCAAAAATAGTTTCACCAAATAATATCATATATTTATGATCGAGAGAAAAGGTATGCCATACATCTATACTCTAAAGTTCTTAGATCGACGACCTAGGATCTAGACTAAGGGCCTTCCTATGGAGGTCCTTATAGAATAAAACCAAGTTGTTGGTCAGGCATCAATTTTTGTAGGAGGATGCTTCTTTTACCCTTTTCTTTCTTTTTCTTTTTCTCTTAAAAGTGCTTTTTCACCCGTTAAGAAAACATTGGAGTTTGTAACATAGGATTTCTCAAGCATGAAATTAAGAAATTCTTAAAAGTCGATACATTATAAAGAACTCTATCATCGGTCATTAGGGTGTCTATCTTGATCTATAAGACTGGAAAATTTTTAACTTTCTTTCTCTTTTTTACTCAAATTTTCCTTTAGTAGCTTGTACAATATCATGTTTCCTAACTGAAATCTTTCTTTTTTCCCCTTAATTTTTGTTCAGTAACCATGTATTTAATAGAAGATGCTATTGAAGAGGGTATCAAACTTATTCCATCTGGGTTGAGAACTATATTTACCTCTTATAAGTTTATTCAAAGCTTTAATGGTACTAATACACTAAGTTAATTGATAAGTGATACGTAAATGTCAATAAAATTTTACCTCATAAAAATATAATTAATACTTTTTAAAAAAAATACATTCATTTATTAATAAGTGTTAAAATTTTATTAATATCGTTATCTCTATGTTTTGGCTAGTAGAGATTAAGAACGGATTAGGCTTTAGACTTGGATGTGAGCCTATAAAAGAGTAAATAATGAGAGGCGTTGAGGTGTTGTCCAATATAGTTGCTCTCATACTTAAGTTAGTATGTGATTGTCGAGAAAGAGAATGTACACCAAGAGGTAGAATATAGCTTTAGTATATGATGTATCAAATGATTTACTATTAGGTGGGGCTTAGTATTTATAAAGGAGTAGAGTCGGCGGTTAAAGAACTATTAGTGAGCGAAGGACACGTCCACAAATCATGAGTAGTAGAGACGTGTTGGCCGACATAGCCCTAGATTGTAAGAGATGATTATTGACTATGTCTTCAAGTCTTATATTTATCTTTTAGCTATTAGAATCTGTAGTGTGTTGACAAGCTATTTAGTAGACCTAAACGGAGGTGAACTAAACGAATAAGGAGGTTGAACCTATTTGAAAGGGAATTGGATCATGAGCGTAGGCTGGTTGACATAGACCTAACAAGTGTAAGCCTAAAATATCCTATTCATAGATATTTGCATACCTACTCATTGATTAAACAATGACATGTAGTAAATGCTTTTAAATTTATTTTTTACATGATAATGGCAATTCCACGTGGAACTATAATATATAGTAAGTAGTTTCATCTATGAGATGAGCAATTCTCATCCATTTTTCGACAAAACCATGGCAACCTTTGAATCACAGAAATAAACATTTCTAATTGTGTAAATGAAAAATTTCTACAAACAATTAAATCAAGATGATTTTTTAATGACGTCTTAATACTTTCACATTTCAGCAAAAATAAAAAGGACGATCAATCATTTTTCCGTGGCAAGTTGGAATGCACGATATATCTCTTCCTCTTGTACAAATAAAATATATCAAATACAACATCAATTATTAAAAATGAAAGTGTGTTTCTGGATAGAGAGTGGAGCAGATATCGATTTAGATATAACCATAACACTGGATACTCGTAGCTTTACATGAAATGTTCCCGTATGAGCTTGTCCATCACATTCCACAATATAAATTATGTTGTGGCCGATCCCGTATCAGCTTATCCATCACATTTGACAATATAAATTATAATGTGGCCGATATTAATTCCCGTACGTAAACCAACTTATACGATTGATGCTGCGTTAGGCGCTGTCATAATGGTAGAAGAATTTGACCAACACAATTTATAACAGTTGTTAGCAACTTATGAACAAAATGCTAAAGAAAAATAAAAAAACAACAACAAGTGATTAGGTATATCTCTCTTGCAATATGGGAGATATGTAATTTTCTTTTTTTTTTTTTTTCCATAGGTTCGTAATTAATGCTGAAAAGTGTAACGTACTTCTGTTATTCAAAAAAGGGAGAGAAGAAGATAGGGCAGAAGTGAAAGTAACAAAACAGGAACCATTAATCTATGAATCCGCTAGCATAATATCTATATTTGGAATGACATACATGAAAATAGGAAGACATAATGTTAAATTCACTGCCTAAGCTTTAACGACTTAAACTAACTTCTGTCTTCCTTGTTGGAAAAAAAAAAAAAACAACCAATTACAAAGATATATATCATTGGAAAAATTAAAGAGTAAACAAAAAAGCCACATTAACATCAAATACATATACTATGTACCTTAAACGTTAAAAAAAGATAAAAAATTGTGTCTTGCTAAATTAAATCTATTAACTATAATAAATTAAGATGAATCGAAGAAAAGAAAAGAAAAGGAAAAAAAAAAAAGATATCCAGAAAAAGAATAGACCCAAAACCAAACCAGCACTTACACTGGCACTCAATTGTCATCCATGACCAAAACAAAACAAACACCATTCCAAGAGATCACAAGAAGAAACTAAAGTAAAAATTCGAACCCACGATTCAATCTCTACTTGATATGGTTTATGGTTGCGAAATTCTTGATTAAAATCAAACCCATGAAAGAGTCACTTAGCTTGGACTGCGTCCACTTATCATCTTCTTCAAAACATCCTGGTTCTTAGATGACGCCGAATAATAATAAAAGCTGCGTCTTTTTCAGAAAACTTGCTTTTGGGCTTGCAGAATGAGGTTGGAAAATGGTTGTTAGGGAAAGGACGAAGCCTTTTGTCTTCCAACAAAATGAAAGCCTGACTTTTGAAGATGTTAAAGCTAGATTCTAGGTATTTCTAAATCTTATCAACATCAATCGCTCTTGCTCGTCGGCACTAGTGTAAGTGAAGAGTCCGATAGATCTTCGATTGGAACGTCAAAGGAGTTGAAGTAAATGCTTCCAAGCGAGTTCTCCGATCACCACAAATAACATTCTAAGCTTTAGGATGGGTTGTTTATTTTCGGTAACAGCATCCTTGCAAACGAGAAAATTCTTCTTTTTTATTTTTTCCATCTCCAGTTTGAAACCAAAGCCAATGAAGAAGACAACCAAGAAAATACGCTATGGATAATGAAAGAAACCCGTAAGGAAAATGCTTCTGTTAAGCCGAACTCTTCTCGATTAGCCACAAGTTCTTTTTTCTTAAAAAAAGGGCTAATTGCTAAAAACCAAGTAAACCTCTGCAGACTTGAACAACGCTAAAAATAATAACAATAGATACTTTCCTTTTCTTTTAACAGTCCCTCCCTTAAGTTGCAAGCTTTAGACTTTAATTTACTTCTACTGCATCATGAAATAGGATTCTCCAAAGTGCAAATTCACATTAACCTTCTCAAATCCTGGAAGGGAGGTAACTTGAGAGGTTTCGTTAACATATCAGTTAATTGCTCTTTACTTCCACGATACTTCAAATCGATGATTCTATTATTGTTGAATTCTCTCAAGAAATAATACTTCACATCAATGTTCCACGTAGCACAAGATTTTTTAACAACCTAATGGCTGAGTCGTTGTCACAAAAAATAGTACTAGTTCCCTCCTTTTTGAGATGTATCTCTTCAAGAATCTTCCTTAGCCATATAGCTTAACAAGCATAAGTTGGTATAGCAATAAATTCTGTTTCGATACTTGACAAGGTGAGAATTGATTGCTTCTTGAAGACCATGATTTAGGCCTTGAGCCTATGATAAAAACTTTTCCAAGCATGTTCTTTCTATCATCTTAGTCTCCTTCAGAATCACTATCAATATGACCAAGCAAATTTGATTATATAACAGCCCATAATCATTAGTTCCCTACTAGAAAAGAAAGATTCTTTTGGCAGCTAACAAATGCATCTTTGTTGGATTCTCCATATATTTGCTAATTACACTTAGAGAATGCTTATGTCCAGTTTAATGGCAGTGAAATACATCAACTTACCCACAATTTGCTTATAAAGAGTTATTTTAGTCGCTAATCTGGGCTCTTCTCTTAGGAGCCAAGCTTGCAAGCCAGTGACGAGATTAGACAGGAAAGATGACCAACAAAGGAAAAGACCGATGCCCAAGCTTGGGTTCTCCAACCAGAGGGGCCTCTAACAAAGATACCGCAGCTGTGCTCAAGATTTACCACCCAACCGGAGAAGGTGCTATCGAGCTCCATTCCAAAGGATAGGGTGAGTTAATTTGGTTAGTACACAGTAAGAAGAACAAGTAGACCTTACTCAAGTTCTTAAGCTCAACTTGTAACTGCTGCCTTTTATCTATATGTGCCAAGAGCTCGAGGATACCAATTCGACCATCAAATGATTAGCTTCGCCACCCGTCAATCCATTCCTTTCCCAACTCGGGTCTATGCATTAGCTCGACCATGAGCCAACTTATTGGGGCCGCTTGACTAATGAACCGAGGCTTACTTGAGCACTCCAATAGTATATTCGACCTCGACCTCCATTGGAATGCACAATTTTGTAAATAGAATTAGTTATTTCACTTATTTGCCCCTTTGGGCTACTATTAAGGTTTAGTATAGTTATTATATTTATAAAGCTGCCACTAAGGTTTACTATATAACTACTTTACTTGTAATAACCGTAATCAGAGATCCTCTAATAGCAATGAAAAATATGAGTAATTCCTTTAATCACTTCTATAGCATCAAATTCAATTAATAACTAATCTCTAACCATTTGATATAGAGAAATCCAAATAATCCAATATTGCCTTTGCTTCAAACTCTTCCACTTCTATCAATTTGCTTGGATTAGCAACAGTAACTAACAACTCACTATGATAATTCCTTGTGATAAAACTTGTACTTGCTTTATTATTTTGCTTTTCTAGAGCACCATAACAATTCAACTTGATCTTGTCATAACAAGGTGATTGCCATACAGGATCCCTAGTTAGGAGAATGGTCTTGAAGGCGCCAAGGCACTGCTTCATGATGGACAACTTGCTGACAGCAACTTTTAATGTAAGTAAGCTGACGAGTTGTTGCACTTCCGTAAAGTCCACACGTGAGGGAAAATAAAAGGAGGTTAAGCACAAGATCTTGGTCTTGAAACACCCTTCGTTTCGCGTCTTCAAAATTTGCCATGAGGCAATTGCAATATCGCTCAAATCATCCTTGCCTTTATTTCCTTTTGAAAGAAATATAATTGCTGTTGACAGAAACCCCTCTTCATACATGCTAATAGATGAAGGATTAACATGAAGACCAAAAATCTCGAACCACACATAGTAAATCTGTTGACATTTAAAAAAATATATGTTTAATCAATTCTTCTTTATGACAAAAAATGCAACAAGGATTCATTCTCATCTTCCTTTTGCATAAATTAAGATTTGTAGCCAAATCATTGGTAAATGATAGGAAAAAGATAATATATGAATCCTTCTTAAATGGTCATAATATACGAAGGAAAAAAAAAAAATACTATATGCTAAAGTCATCTTGTTGTTGCTGCTTATAATATTTAATAATCATTGACAAAAGATTATATTAGGGCACATATTCAGTGCCCTTCTTTATAAAACAATATTTAGATTTACTAGCATGTTCTCTTGGATAATTCTTCATTTATGATAAATTAATAGCTTCGATTTGACTGTAGGATCTCAAGCATAGCAAGGATGACTAAGTGTTGCTCCTCATACTTCACACTTAGTTCCATACCAGATATATAGATAAAAATGTTAAGAAATAGTTATATTCAAATGAAGATAAGAAAAGGAAAGCTTTGAGATTAGAGCTCTTACATTTAATAGCGAAGCAACCAAAAAACGAAAGTGAGAGTCAGTGTTTGAGAGTTGAGACTAAGGCAAAGTAAGAGTGACTTAGAGAGGTGTGACTAAAATAAAAGGAATGCACCAACTTTTTTTTTTTTTTTTTGGCACGATCAATTCTATATGGTTAGGCAAACAGAACCATGAACCAACACCTTATGGCCAAATCAAATCACAAACTAAATTGAATTGAATAGAAATCAAAATGTTGCTTTAGTTTAGTCTAGTTCAAGGTTCATTTGGTTTCTTTGCCTAACCCTTTTTACATGATTTACTTCATATAAAACCTATTTAAAATTTCTCGCACATATTTCTTTTGATAAATAAAGATTCCATGAGTGGATTGCACCAATTCTATGCCAAAGAAGTAATGCAACATACTAAGATTAGACATTTCAAGCTCAACTATCATTGACCTCGTTAATTTTTTAGAAATGACACTATCATTTCCTATAAATATGAGATCATCCATATATAAGCTTAAAATAAGCATTTCCACTCAACTTCTAACTTTTACAAAAAGTGCATGTAGATACAAACATTTATCAAAACCTTTCTTAAGAAATAAGCTTCAATGTAACTATACCAAGCCTATGGAGCTCATTTTATTCCATATAAAACTTTCTCTAATTTATACGCTTAATGCCATTTTCACTCTTAATGTAACTAGGAGGTGGATTAATAAATACATGTTCTTTCAGTTTCCATGTAAGGATGCGAATTTAACATTTAGCTAGAGTATTATAGGCTATGAATTTTGACCTACAAGGATGATCACCAATTTGATTGTATCATACCTAAAAGCAAGAGTAAAAACTTTTTTCTAATCAACCTTGCATTCTTACTTGTATTCCTTGGCTACCAATTGCGCTTTATACTTGTCAACTTCGCCATTCTCCTTTAGTTTTATTTTGTACACCCACTTCAACCTAATGAACTTCCATCCTTTTAGAAGATTACATAGCTCCCATGTGTTATTCATTTTAATGGCTTCAATTTCATCGTCCATCATCTTTTGCCGTTTTGATTCTTTGATAGCAATTTCAAAAGTTTGAAATCATAATCTATAGATAAAGCAAAACGGATGATTGGATCATCACTTTAGTCAAGCTCGATTACCTTATAGTTTGTCATCTAAACAGACCTCCTTTGAACAATGTTAAGATAAGATTCTACACTTGCTTCAACATTTTTTATTGCCATTGCAATACCTTCTGCTGTTGTATTACTATTTTTTGCTACTAATGGTGAAGTATGTGGAGAATTTTCAAACATAAAAGTCACTAGAATTTGTTAGTACAAGGGTTGTTGTTTTTCTTTTTTAACTTCCTTATAGAAATGACTAGAATAGATTGTTGTTCACTCTAATTCCAAATGCTTTCATCTTCAAAAACAGCTCTACTGGTCATAATCTTGTTTGTTAATTAGTTGAACAATTTATATCCTTTAGATACTTCACTTAAGCTAATAAAGACACACTTTTCCTCCTTATGGTTAAGCTTCTTGCTTTACCCATCAAGGACATGTGCATAAGCAACATAGCCAAAGTTATAAAGTGACTTATAGTAGATGTGGTCACCAAGCTAATCGGTCTTGAACTACCCATTCATGAGCCGACTCTAGGTTGAACTAGGCCTAGCCCTTGAGCCTACAGGTCCAAGTCGATTTGGCTTAACTAGCAGTTCGAGGGTCGATTCGTTGGCCTTGGAACTGTTTGGCTTTATATATATATATATATATATATATTCATAATTAAATCTTCTTATATTTCTTCTCTTTCTCCTGTAAATAATTTTCTATCTTTTCTCATACTTGTATTTTCTTTCCTAAATTATTGTAACACTTTACATATACATCATATATACTGACGTGTAAATGATTCATCGTTATCTTTAGTTTAAGTTTTATTCTATTCGCAAATAATTGATTTGGATTGCATGAGCTTGATATTAGTTTAATATTAAAATATCGAGTATTGGTAAACAGAGCAAGAGAAGTTCCAAAGGATGAAGAATTCTCATTGGAATATAAAAAATTTGGAATATATGAAAGAAATAAATTACAATGTCACTATTAACGGCAACTTGTTGTGATATGCTACAAAATATTATCACCTCAAGCGGAATATAGTTACCGAATAGAAATAGAAAATAAAATACTGTAGAGCTTAGATTGTTCCCAGTTTTATTATTTTTCTTAACCCAATTAATATTAAACTATAACCTATTTAATACTAATCCTTGACTAAGAGTTAAGAAAAAACTTGATTTTTTATTTTGAAAACTATTCAAAGTCACCATTTGATCGAAGTTAAGAAAAAAAGTTAAGTTATAACCAATTGGATAGATTGGTTATAACTTAGATATTAGTTTTTCAATAAAACCAATTTTTTTGAAAAGGTTTTGAAATTAGAGATTTTGAATCTAGGGGCTACTCTACTAAATCCTAATCGGGTACTACTTTTATTTTTCCAAAATTAAGTTTATTTTTCAAATTACCCTTTTTAACTAATTCTAAATTTACAATTAAAACTAATTCCATTTACACAAACAAAAATAACAAATTGAAATTATTTACAAGAGAGAAAATAAAAAAATTTTCCTATTTTAAGTCCCCTTATATGTACCTAAGTTTCTTCTATTAGGGATATGACTTTTCGTAATTCATTTCTCGAAAACTTTTATGTGTGTTTGTTTTTTTTTTTTTTAATTTCTGAAAACTAGTCGAGTTTACATTTTGAATTTATTTAAAAAAAATTCTAAAGGGTCATAATTTGAGTATCTTATTTTTGGAAAATCCTAGAAAACCTTAACTTTGAAAAGGGTTTATTAATTTTTATTTTTTGAAATCAAGTTTTTCTAAGTGATAAAGTTTTTTCTATTTATTATTTATTATTATTATTATTATTTTACTTTATTATTTTTTTCCTAAAAGATAAATAAATAAATAAAAGGCTTCCCTTTCTTTTTTTTTTTCTTTCTCTCTCTTTTTCTTTTCTTTGTATCTTTCTCTCTTTTTTTTTCTTTTCTTTTTTCTTCCTTCTTTTTTTTTTTTTGAATTTTCCATCTTTTTGTATTTTTTTTTCTAAATTTTCTAATTTTCTTTTGTATTTTTTCTATGTTTTTTTTTATTTTTTTTGTTTTTCTAAATTTTATTTTAATTAAGACCCTTTTTTCCCTATTCTAAAAAAAATTATAAAATTAAAGGAAGCAAAAATGGGGTATCCATAACTACTCTTTTTTTTGTGGTAAAGTTTGAGCAAAACTTTACTACAGATAAAATGAGATACCATTTTTGCCCTAGGGATGAATTTGCCCTAAGTAACACTATAACTAACTTGTTGTCTTAAGCTCGATCCATTGGGGATTTAGTGAAAGATGGAAGGTGAAGGAGAGAAAAAGAGCTCTAAGAGCAGATCGAGACATTAAAGTGAGTTTTAGAAGGGTCTAGTGCCTTAGGAGTTGGATAGAAAAGTCGGTTGTGCTCTTCTAAGTTGACCAACCTAGGTAGGAACGTCTTTGAAAGACTAGTAACCTTAAACTTAAATCAATCTAGAAGACTTGGTCATATTACTCTAAGCTGACTAACTTAGGCAAAAGCGTATCTAGGAGACTAAAACCCTAAATTGGAATTGATCTAGAAGACCTAGTCATGATACTCTGAGCTAACTGACCTAGGCGAAAGCATCTTTAGGGAACCAACAACCTTAAATGAGAATTGATTTGGAATACTTGATCGTACTCCTTTGAGCTCACTAACTTAGGAGAGAACATCTCTAAGGAGCTGGTAATTCTAAATTGGAATCGATTTAGAAAACATGGTCATGCTACTCAAGGTTGACTAACCTAGGCGAAAGTGTCGCTAAGGGAATAGCAACTCTAAATTAGAATCGATTTAGAAAACCTGGTTGTGCTACCCAGAGTTGATTAATGTAAGCGAGGGTGTTATTGGAGGACTAGCAATTTTAAATTGGAATTGATTTTGAAAACCTGATCGTGCTACTTAGAGCAAATTAACTTAAGTAGGAGTATCTCTAGAGGACTAGCAATCTTAAATGAGAATCAATTTAGAAAACCTGATCGTACTCCTTCAAGCTTACTAACTTAAGCAAAAACGTCTCTAGGTAATTATTAACCTTAAATTTGAATCATTTTAAGAAAACTTGATCGTGCTCTTTTGAGCTAATTAACCTAGGCCGAAGCGTCTCTAGGAGACTAATAACCTTAAATTCAAGTCGATGGAGGGAAGCACCCCATGGGCTTACTAAAACGCTAAAGAGAGATTAGTGATGGGAAGTTCCTTACGGCTTCGTTAAGACCCTAAAAGAAATTGCTAAAACACTAAAGAGAGGTTGTTGATGGGGAATACCCTATAGGCTCGTTAAAACCCTAAGGGAAATTGATGAAGGGAAGCACCCTATGAGCTTGCTAAGATCCTAAGAGAAATTGCTAAAGGGAAGTGCTCTACGGGCTCACTAAGATCTTAAGAGAAACTGATGAAGGGAAGTACCTTATGGGCTCACTAAGACCTTAAAGAGAGATTGATACTCAGGCAGACATATTACGTTTACCTAAGCTTAGAACTTAAAAAGGGGGTAACGAATGTAAGTAGGATTATTAAACCACTATTGTTAACTTGAATAGTGAGTCTTAATGTACTCCAAGATCTTATAGATAAATCATTTGGTATATAAAAATAATAATATGAATTGTATTTGCATGTGAGGTCAAAGGAAATAATTTCATAATGTATGTTTTGTAAAATAGACACTATAAGAGGTTTGATTTGACATAAATATAAGTTATTTAGCAGTGCTTGTTCCCTATCGAAAACTCAATGACAAGTTTTGATATATAAATATACATATATATAGATAGATATAAAGGAAACTACTCAAAGTTATTTAGCTTGAAATGTTAATCATTTGGAATAAGTGTATATATATATATATATATATATATATATATAAAATAGGACTTACTGAAGACAGTTGGTAAGTGAAGAATAAATACATATGTTAGCATGAAATAGGGATAACATGTACTTTAAAATACAGCACTTTAGAAATTAAATTAAGTAACAACTATGAACTTCATTAATCTATTACCTCAATGCAGTAAGGAAGTGGAATTCAATTATAATCCTCTAACCTAACAAATTGAACTCCTATGGAAAAGTAACGGCATCGGAGGAATTTTCAAATGAAAACTCTAGATCCAATTAATCTTCACATTATAAGACCGATTGGTTTCTTAGGATGAGGTAAAATATACAAAGTGAACGTAAAGTAAATTATATTTTCTTTAAGCTAGCCTTTACACATCATTATTTATATAGCTCTTTATTCGAATTTCAAGTTTCAAGATATAACGAGACATTAAAGATTATTTACGTAGCTTGTAAAATTATTAATTTGGAATGTAAGTATATTTAAATAATATATACATTCATTAAATTACAAATGATTTTCGCTATATGTAGACATACGTTTCTTTAATTAGCAAATATTGATAATTTATTCTTCAAATTGCTAAGCATGGAATCAAAACTAATTTAAAGACTACTAGATGATCTAGTAATACAATGCATAGTAAAAGTAGCTCTGTGAGTTTAAAACTAAGAAAATCAAACAATAAAACAATTAAGTATTTCAATTAGTACATTATTTGTTATTTATTAGAAATACGTGACACGAGTTCTGATAATTAATGAGATAATTAAGATAAATCATATAGATAGAAAAATAATTAAAAATTAAAATAACATGAAGTAATCTCTAAAGACAATTTATGCCCTTTAAACAAATTTAATATGTAAAATAAACATGAATATATACACTAACAAATTTAATATGTAGAAATAGGTATATTTCTATATAACTATAACTAAATAAACAAAAGAAAAAACCTTAAATACCTACATGGTGTTTAAAGTAACGAAATAAACTAATATACATTCAACAAACAAAGATTACATACAGCAAAATTAAAGGAGATAGGTGTGGCAACACTCCAAGGGGTGCAATAAGTGATTAAGATTATAAATAACTTAAGAAGGACACCTGGTTTCTAAGCAATACAATATGGAGACACATTGCTGTGGAAGGAAAAAGAAAATAGAAAAGGAAAAAAAAAAAGACTTCACCAACTCTAGTACTATATAGACATTACCTGGACTACATTTTCTTCATTTTTTATCAGAAACTTAACTTAAGAAGTTTAGAAAATAAATCATGGAGAATTTGAAGGATTAAGGGAACTTATAGCCATGATTTGATCATATGGGGTTTGAGCATCAATTGGCGATCTATATATATACTATATTTAAGAAATTACTAAAAATGCACACATTTTGAAGTTGTTTTCAAAATCCATAATCATGTTGTTTTCACTTTGACAACTTTCTAGAAATTATTCAATACAAATATAGTGTAACTACATAAAGACTTCTGTCAAAAATATATTCTAAAAATTTGTTAACTTATGAGCTTGTAAATCGTACTAGATTTGGGATTTTCAATCCTTAATCACATACTCTTTAAGAATCTAGTGTATAATTTAATTTTATTTGATTTGGGATATAATATGGTGATGGATGGTGACATGGGAATAATTTTGAATAATACAAGTGATGGGTCTATAGTATGTTGAAGATTAGTAGAGAAATTCTTAATTATGTAACTTCATATTTTGTGTAAAAATGTGTCAAAGTGAAGTTCACTTGGAATGCAAATTGAATTGAGGTTATGAATAATGTTAGCTACTAAGCCTTAACCAGAGATGAGGAGGAGTTGTAGGACATAAGCTAAAATGTGGAGTGTGTATTGATTGGAAGCTCGTTTAGAACCAAAATCAGAGATAGGGTTAGTAATAGTACGTAGGGAGTTGATTTCAACCTGGTTTGGAGGTTGAATTGGAGACAAAATTAGAAGTTAAATCAAAATCAAGCTAAAAATGAGAATAATTACAAGAGACTTAAAACCTAAATAACTAAGTATAGTGAAATCTAGACTAAAGAAAATAATCTGAGTTACAGAATAAGACCTATATAATATAATATATATATATATATATAAGTTAAATGAATATTAGAATGACCTTTGTATAATAGAGATTATCGACGAAGGCTTATTGTGAGTTGTACCTTAAATGAGCAAGCGGGAAGTCCCGATAAGTAGGATCAATGCTTTACAATATTTTAGGATATTATTTCAAAATATCTGGAGATTTTAGTATGTATTAGCTTGTGATTGTAGTTAGCTGTTTGTGCGTATAAAACGTTTGTGGTTGAGTATTGAGTTACTGTGGTAGGAGCTGAGCTCCATATTATGATTGTTCCATGAATATTATACTTAAATTATTTGAGCTTAGTTGATCATCCTAAAAATGAGCTAACTTAAACTCGACTCAACATCTAACTTAATATACATTGCAACCCACTAAGTGTAGGTGTAACGGCTAAGATTTTCATACTAAACACGGACTCTCTTCAATGAAGATAGCTAAAATGGTTGTTTTCTCACCCTTAGTCAAATTAAGTGACATGAGATGAGGTCGCGACAAGGTTGGAGGCTGTAGTTAGAAGGTCATCATAGGAGGAGGGTGTTCTCCATTGCAGAAGCCTAGGTTTGATCTCGATTCGCGAGTGCATGACGTCAATCTCCTCAACCTAGATTAAAATGAGCGAAATATCTCTAATCTCATGATGAACCAAATAATATTGTGCGATGATATTTGCTTGTATATGCATTGCATATAATCAACTTAGTTGAAAACCTTGCTTGTGATGTAGCCAATGCATACTTTTGTCTCTACCTACTTATTGAGTAAGTTGTCGCTCATTTCCCTATAGTTTGTTTTACAGGTTTCAAATGGATTATAAGTACCTACTCAACACTAGAGTATCAGTAAACTAGGATGGGGAATGAGATGCAATAAGAAATGGCTGGTTATTGTCCTTAGTATTAACTTTTTATCTTTTAAAGAAAAATACATAAGATTCTTCAAAAAGCTTAGTAGTTTTTAATATTTTGGTCTGTATGTGAAATAATAGGTACTTATGGAATTTACTACCACTCTTTTATAAGGTCAAATTATAAGTTTATTTTTAACAAATTATTTTAGAGGATTACTCTGTAAGTTTATATCAAATGGGTATCGAATTGGACACTTCAAAAGGGTAGAGTCAAGTATGCCTAGTGTAAATTAGGTTTAAGATAATAGCTGTAAGGATAGTTTCTATCTTAAGATGGCTCATATAATGGGACTATTACGACTTCACCTTTTAGGGGCGTGACAGGAAGTATCTTATAGGCTCGCTAAAACTTTAAAGAAAGATTGGTAAAGGGAAGCGCCCTACAGGCTTGCTAAAACCTTAAGAGAAATTGATGAAGGGAAGCACCTTATGGGCTCACTAAAACCTTAAAGAGAGATTGATGAAAGGAAGCACCCCATGGACTTGTAAAACCCTAACAAGAGATTGGTGATGGGAAGTTTCCTACGGACTCGCTAAGACCTTAAGAGAAATTGGTAAAGGCAAGCGCCCAACAAGCTTGCTAAAAAGATTGAGTTGACATAGTGCTCTATGAGCCGACTAAAACCCTAAAAATCAATTGAAAATGGGACAACACTTTAAAAGCTGGCTAGAACCCTAAGGAAACGTGAATCAAGACAACACTCCATGAGCTGGTTAGAACTCTAAAGCTACATGTAAGTCGGGACAACACTATATGAGTTAGTTAAAACCTTAAAGACAAAAAATAAGATAGCGCTCTATGAGCTAGCTAAAACCTTAAAGATGGGTTGAAAAATGGGATAGTGCTCTATAAGCTGGTCAAAACCTTATGAGTTGGGACAATACTCTATAAGCTAGCTAAGACCTTGAAGGAGAGTTGATGAAGGATTGAAGAAGCAAACTGAGGAAATGTAACTAGTTTAAAAAACTTCCTCACATGAAAAATATTTACATATAAAGAATTTAGTGAAAACCATTTATGACAAAAAGGCATTAAGGATTAGGTCTCTTAATCCGAAAAAGAGTTAGTGGACATCAGAAACTATATCGAGAGGAATGACTTAGACTATTTTGGTCAACTTAAAAGGTATGACCACATTAGAAGGAAGGAGGTGACATGAATTGAAAGTTTGGTTACTCGAGTCAACATGGATTCAAAAAACTTGTAACAAGCCTTTACTTTCTATTTCTCCTTTTTCTTTCTTTTCTTCTTCTTTATTTTTTTTCTCGAAAGTTTGCTAATAGGTATAAACTCTTATTTAAGAAGCAAATGTTATAACCATCCCCTTATTTGATACCTACGTAGGGTATCTCATATTCTTCTTAATTTTTGAAAAAACTATCGACCTTAATGCTAAGCTTCCTAGTGGGCCTTATGATTTTAAATATTCCTTTCCTAAGAAAAAGATAAATTATGGTTAGTCTAGTCGAAGAGAACTTCCTTGCGCACTTTTAGTCTAGATTTTAGTCTTGACTACTGCTCTAAAAATTATAGTCTAGTTTGTAAGTGATACACTTTCATCAATCAAGGTCTTTTTTGGTCTAACATTATAAATTAGGCTTTTTGGTCAAATGGTTTCAAAAAAGGGCTAATGAGAGGGCTTATTTGAAAGAAATACTTTTATTCAACTTAAGTGTACAGATTAAGAACTTTTAGGAAAAAAAACTAGAAGTGTGCTTGCCTTAGTTTTAAAAATGATTTTTATTTAAGATAAATTATCCTTTAAGATCAAAAGAGTTTTTATTGAGTATGGGAGGTATTGTAGGTAGGGAGGCCTATACAATTCAACATGGGTAAGAAAGTTTTCGATTTGTGATTTTGAAGTGTAATTTAAAGTGGACATGGAGGTTTTGGGTTTTTGGGCTTGGAGTGTGATTTTAGGCCTTGCATTCTTTATGCTATTTGAGCTTTGATTTCTAGCCTTTTAATTCAATGTTACTACCCCTATTAGGATATAATCCAGCCTCTTTTCTTTCTTCTTCTTCTTCTTCCTCTCCTTTCTTTTATTTATTTATTATTTTTTTGTTGCCCCATTCTTGCATTATTTTTTCCCCTTTTTTCTTAGGTCCAAAAGTAACTATCTCCCTAAAGTGTTTGAACTATGTGTATAGTGTTCTTGTAAACTCTTCTTCATTTTAAAGAAAATAAATTATCAGAAATAAAGATTATTCTTGAATCGATGCTACTGAAGCAAAAACAAATCAGTTGTTATTCTTTTCTCCTAATCAATGACCTTATCCTCCAAATTACCTTAATATGGGGTGGTTCTTGACAAAGTTTAAATTTGAAAATACTCTAAGTTGGTCCAATGGGATTAATAAAAGATAATTATGTTTTGGAATTTGAAAATGAATGCCTAATTTCATTTTAATTTCCATATCAAATTCAAAATTGACTTTTTTTAAGGAATGAGTCCAAACTATCATCCCTGTGATGTCACTTAACTCTCAAAATGTTTTAAGGGTTAGTGTGTGGGATATAGTTTACCTCTTTTTATCTTAAACTTTTAAAAGTGAGTTACCAATTTCTTAGGAAGGAGTCTATATTTATTTGCCCCAGGGTAGACATTGACTTTGCCTTCCAGTTTCTTAAAATATGCCTCGGTGTGAAACTATACTTTTTCATTCGATCTAAATTCGAGACTGAGTTTACATTTGGCTTCATGTTTTGACTTAGTTTGTAGTTGGGCTCGGTTTTCTCAATGGATTAAGGTTTTAGCTTGGTTCAACTACTTTGATAGGCTGGGTTTGAGTTTGGTTCAGTTGCTTTGATGGGGCATGGTTTGTGTTTGGTTTAACTACCTTGATAGATCGTGGTTTGTGTTTGGGTAGGCTACCTAAATGGACCAAGGGGCTTATGTTTAGGTTGGTTGTCTAATGGGCTAAGTAGCTTTTGTTGGGGGTTAGCTTCCTTAATAGGCAAAGTGGCTTTGCTCGAGTTGGATGCCTTAACAGGCTGAAGGGCTTGTGTTTGGATTAGTTACCTTAATGGGCTAAGGCCTTTTGCATAGGTTGGCTACCTTGTATTTGGGTTGAGCCCATAAGAATTTGTAACTGTTAGCAACTTTTTTTATATTTTTATTTTTTGCTTTTTTTTTGTATGTGAGAGAGAAAGATAAAGCTTTATTTTGTAGAAATCAATAAATCTAATTACAAATAAGGATGGTAATTTTGGTGTTCTATTTACAAGCCTATGGAATTTATTTACATTTCCTTAAGTGAGAAGGAATAATTGTTCAAACGAAAACTATCAAAAGACTATTTATAAAAGTATGAAGAACGGTAAGCTAAAAGGAACTTTTACTATTTTAGAAAATTGGAGTACAAAAAGCAAAGGAAGAGGCCTAATGCCATGATCCGAAGCGGCAGAGTCGTAACAGTTCCACCGTGTAAACCATTCTAAGATAGAAGCTAATCATATAGCCTCCATCTTAGACCTAATTTACACAAGGCGTTCACAATTGATCCACTTTAAAGTAAACAGCTCATAAATTAAATAAATTATTTACTTAAGAAATTATGGAAATATGTATATATACTAGAATTCAAATATTACAAGTAATGTTTAAAATGTTTTATTGTATTATATTTCTTAAGTAATACATCATTCGGAAATAAAAGTTTCTAAAACAAAAGCAAAAACCTTAACAATATATCTATTCTTCAGATGTATTTCCTCGCTTCCTAGGATCTAGTAGTTGCTAGCTTCAGGGTAATATAAGCTGCTTCTTAACTAGGACCTGCAATAATATCTATAGAGATGTAAGTAACTAACAACTTAATAAGTTGGGAGGAAGACTTAAAACCATACCGCAAATACAAACAAGGTTATTAACCAAATTATTAGGCGCAATACATGTTCAAGCAAATGCTATTACACAATGTTGTCCGGCCCATCGTGAGATTAGAGAAATTGCACTTGCTTTAATCCCGGTTGAGGAGTTTTCGTTGATGTAACAACTTACAACCAAACCCAAGCTTATGCAATAGAGACACCGTTCCTCCCGTAAGTACCTTTGAACCATTGACTTTACCTTTGCCACGACCTCTTCACTTATCACTTAGTTCAATTAAGGATGAAGAAAAGACCAATTATGTCATCCAGCGCTATCCCTTTTGAAGGAGTCGGTATTTAGCCAAAGAATCTTAATGTTCCTCTAATGGGTTGCTATATAGGTTCAGTTTAAATTTTTTGAGTCAAATATTCAATTGAATTTGGTTTAAAGTGTTCAATCATATCAATAGCTAGCAAATGCGCATAACCAATTATCTAACAAGAACAATCTAGTACAATTTCAAGCCTCTAAGTACTACAAATTAGTATTGTGAAATACAGTAACGTATTAATCTTAACTTATCTAAACTCCTTGCTTGTTCACTCGAAGTGCAACTTGTACTGGCTATTGCCAAAAATCCTTATAATACAAATATTGTTTCAGTTTTCATGTAACTATCTTATATAAACTCTATTCTGTAGTACTTTTGTGTTATCTTTAGTTTAGGGTTTAATATACCTAACTATCCAGGTTTTTAAGTCTTTTATAATTATTCTTGATTTAGGTTCAATTTTGATTAAGTTTTTGAAGTCGGTTTTCAAATTAGGTTTTTAACTCAGTTTTCTATTAGAGATTTTATACGTAAACCCTAGGAATTCAATTCAATCTGTAATGTGAAATTAATTACATTATTTTCGGATATCCTAAATTTCATTTTTGGTCTCTAACCAATGTTATAGTCTAAGCGGTATATCCTAATCCTAATTTAATTACCAATTTTACTTTTGATGTGAGAAAATTTTACATTTTTCATACAAACACCTAAATTTAAATTTCCTACAAGATTTATTACATATTTTTATTATTATTAGAATATCAACTTTAACCTAATATTTTCTTATTTCTTATATTTACATATTATACATCATTACCTAATATGTACATAATATACATATCTAATAGTCTTGTTACTTCAAATATCATCTCCTAAATCAATTAACATCTTAAATATCTAAATTTATCTCAAATCAGATTTTACACATAATTATCCTAAATTACAAAATTAATTTAAAATATATCCTTTTTACCTATTACATATTTATTACATAATACCCTAATAATTACATCTAACATTCTAAATACTACAAATATTATACTTCATCAGATTTTAATATCTTAAAATATATAATTATGCACTAAATTAGTAATTATTTATCTAATTACCTAATTAACTCAAAATTACCCATTTTATGCATTATTTTAAGGCCTAAAAATTATCTAAAAATTTTGAAAATTAATTTTTAAAAAAGGGCTTCGTTGGGCTGTTTTATATCACTTAAGTAGTCTACATAAAAATTTTGAGTCCAAAACTACACTCCTAAGTTTATTTATTTCTAATTTGAAACATGATTGGTTTTGTATGATTTCTTAAGGACAGTATATTTTTAGATATACAATAAAATTTTTACCTAAATCTATATACTAAAATAACAAGATTCATAATTTTTCAAATATTTTAACAATTTAAGAAAAATCAAAAGGAAATTGGAACTTACTGGAGTTAGCTACTTTAGCCACCAAAGCCTTGTTAGCTGGCTTGGGCACTACCACCACTGTGTGGTGATGGTGGCCTTCTACTCTTAAGTTGTTGTTGGGTGGTGGTCCCTTTTAAGGCCGTAATTGCACAGGTTTTTGTAATTTTTTTGCAATTAAACCCTAACCTTAAAATTTTCGATTCTCTCTAATTTTTTTGCTCTCCAAACAAACCAAATGAGCTTCTAAAATTTTTTGGCTATTTATAGAGCTCTAAAGGATTTTTTATGCATTAATTTGACTTGATGTTAGCCTTATCTTATCCCTTTTACTACTTTCTATTTGTTGAATTTTAATTGATTGATTTTGTTTCTCTATTTCCAAGCTGTCACGCCTTAAATCTGATCATTCCTCATTTTTCCTAATTTTTCTTGATTTTTTCTTAATTAATTATGAATTTTATTTAATTAATTAACCTTATTTTGATATATTTCACGTATTTTAAGTAATTTCACATATTTCTACTTATATGTAAATTCATATATGGGACAAATAAATGTTCCTAAATATTATTTATGTTATTTTATGATTTTTAGTGTGTATATAATTAATTTATATTGATTCGTTAGTTATTGAAATTCGTTTTAAGCATTTCCAATAAATAACGGACAATTTTCATATAATTCAATATTCTATTAATTAATCATTTTATTACTTATTTTCCTAAGTTCAAACTTACAAACTTACAAGATTACTTTTATTAATATTCCTAGCTTCATTGTAAAATTTAGGTTGGATTAAGCAATTTGAGTAACTGATTGTAAGGCTTACACCTAACATTTATTCTTGATTTTTATTTAATAAAACTTGACATTTATTTTAAGCCACTTAGCTATAAACTAGAAAAACCCTAAACAAAGTCTTGTAAATGAGTCTCAAGGTTTTCCAACATTTCATGGGTTTCCCCAATGACTTATCCAAGAAGGGTTTTTAAGGTCCGATTGTGAACTTCAGAGCATTCAAGCTTCTCTTTCAAATATGCAATCTCAGCTTCTAACAGCTGCTCATGAATCCTAGGGAGATCCTATAGCCTATCAGTTAATTGTTCACTTAGTCACCCGTTATTCTCTATAGCCCTAAACAATTCATGGGCAAGAATTATTTATCAATGACAAAGAAATGCACATGGAAGCATGTAGATGCTAAAACCGTTTAAGTTAATACATTATTCCTTAAGTTACAACCCTACTGTTTGATTTGGTGTTTATAATAGAATAGGTACAAAAAGTTGATCACAAAACATTAGTAGTGTTACAACTTCTAGCATTAGTGTATTAACTCATGATTTAAATGTATGCAATTTGGGTGGGTTTTAAAGGTCCTTAAACTTTGTGACCTTGCATGTTTTTAAAAAAATGGTTCCTTGGTCACATCGAAGTTTAAGTAGGGTAGCTTGCTTGGCCCTAAAAGGTGGTTACCCTACAGCATCCAAACCTTATACAATGGCTCTCCTCCTAAAGTCCTAAGATAGCTTGGGTCTGACCATATCTACCCTGCATCCTTGATGCAATCATTCCCCCCAATATCCGAATTATGTTACGTAAAAAATGAATATAGCAATTAAGACAAAGTAAATTTACATGAAACAAATCATAATAATAAAACATAAACGATACAGGTATTTTGAAAAACAAATTTAATTTCACAAATTTTTTAAGTGGCTAACCTTTTTGACATGCTTAATGAAGTCACCAAGCTATCAAGTTTAGATTTTTCTCGATTTTATTATTTTTCTCAACCTGATTAATATTAAACCATAATCCATTTAATACTAACTATCGACTAAGAGTTAAGTAAAAACTTAATTTTTGATTTTGAAAACTATTTGGAGTTGGAAAAAAGAGTTAAGTTATAACCAATTAGGTGAATGGGTTATAACTTAGTTATTGATCTTTCGATAAAACTAATTTTTTTGAAAATGTTTGAAACTAGAGATTTTAGATTCGAAGGCTATTTTATTAAACCCTAATTGAATATCACTTTTATCTTTCTAAAATTAAGTTTATATTTCAAATTACCCTTTTTAACTAATCCTAAATTTAAAATTAAAACTGATTCCATTTACACAAACAAAAATAACAAATCAAAATTATTTACAAAATAGAAAATAAAAAAAAATTCCTATTTTAAGTCGCCTCGTAAGTACTAACGTATTCTCTATAAAGGATTAGACTTTTTGTAGTTCATTTCTTAAAAACTTTTTTTTGTGTTTGTTCTTTTCAATTTCTAAAATCCAGGCGAGTTTACGTTTAAATTTGTTTTAAGTTTATTTAAAAAAAAATTCTAAAGGGTCTTAATTAAGGTATCTTATTTTTGGAAAATCGTAAAAAGCCCTAACTTTGAAATGAGTCTATTAATTTTTTTTAAATCAAGTTTTTCTTATTGATAAACTTTTTCTATTTATTATTTTTGGCCTAAAAAAAATAAATAAAAGGCTTCCCTTTCTTCTTTTTTTTTTTCTTTCTCTCTCTTTTTCTTTTCTGTGTGTCTTTCTCCTTTTTTTTAATTTTCTTTCTTTTTTCAAATTTTCCATTTTTTTTTATTTTTTCTAAATTTTGTGTATTTTTAAGTTTTTCTAAATTTTTTAATTTTTTGTACTTTTTCATTAGGATCTTTTTTTTCCTTATTCTTAAAAAAATTTTAAAATTAAAGAAGAAAAAAATAAGATGTCTACAAATACTATTCATAATGGTACAGAAAAGTATTAGAATAGTTCACTCTTGGAGAAATTGAGGGTAAGGGGAGTATTTTTTTTTTATTTTAAAGTCACCTTGAATGTGCTATGTATTCGTTAGTCGAAGTCAAATCACCATAGATCAATGTGGTTTTTTAGAAAACTTTTAGTATACTGGTTAATTTTAAATTAAGTAAAAAAACACTAAGCGTATGTGATTATCTATTTAAATTTTTTTAAAGAAAAATAATTTTAATTGGTGGTAATTTGAAAAGCCTATGGTTGAATTGCTACCTTTTGGAAAACCATACCATTTAGGTTTTTTTTTTTTTTTTTATATTTGTGAAACTAATTTTACTAGCTGACGAAACTTTTTTGAGCAACCAATAAAACAAAAAAAAAAAAAGAGAGAGAGAGAAGATTTGTGAGTACTTACTAGGTGTCTCCTTGCGTTGGCGGTGCATGCTCGAAGTAAAACCCTTGCTCGAGCTTGGGCTTCCATCCAATCTATTCCAGTCGAAGAGGAGTACTCGTCCCCTTTACTCAATGTACCTCATGGTTCTTGTTGCCTACAGGCTATCTTGTACCAAACTTTCGTGCAAGTACTTATCTCAACATTGACAATGCAAAGAGAGGCTTGCTGATCACCAGAGATGAAGCTTATCGTACTAAGGTCTTACTCAAAGACTATTGTCGACGCTGAAGCAATGAGTACTTGATCAATGCGAGCTAAGGTTGGATAGTCCCTTACGTACCTCTACCACCACTCCAAGATGTCGAAATTCTTGATGGTGATATTTTTAGAGAACTAGAAATTCATGTTTATGTAGTGTTGTGGTTCGGACATTGGCCCCTAAACCATTGCTACTTCAATTTCTGTACCAACAACTATTCACTCATAAATGAGTAGAACTGTTCTATGGGGGTGGAGATGGAGAGATTGATAACTAGCCATCATACTGAAGTTGGTAAGGCGTGAGAAGCTCCTCTAGGTCGGTTGTCATTGCAGAAACATTTTATTATACTTCTTAGCTATATATATCTTGTGAATACATTAGAGAATCAATATAATTGTAATAAGTTTTTAAACACATTTATAGTAGATCAATTTCACAACGGGGATCTAAAATAGTTGTAGTTAGATAAATATGAGAAATTTCTTTATAATAAGATAACCACTTCAACAATATATCAAGTACGCAGTTGCATAGGTTTCGATCCTTGAACACCTAAGGTAGCATGTCGAGAATGTTGTCATAACAAATAGATGGACACTTAACTTGTACACTTAAGAGAAAGTCTTAGTCACATCATGAAAAACTTTGAGAACCTTAAACAACTAAATATATATATATGCTAGTTATTGAGATGAATTTCAACTTTACGTTTGTTGTATATAGTGAAGTTACATAGTAATTCATTGTAGGGAACGATGTTATGTAATAATTCGTACGTGGAGTTTTAATAGTGTCGTACATCCATCTTAAATTTTTGGGGTTTTTTTCAGTGGCTCATGCAAAAGTCCCTCCACTTCTTATGTAAGGACAACCTCTCTGCTATTATCTTCACCATATTTTTTCTTGAGGCTATCTTATCTTACAAAGTTACAACACCATCCTTGACACATAAGTTAAGAATATAACGTACACAATGTATATGGAAAAAAAATCCCTCCTAATGTCGATTGACATTGATTTTGCAGATTTGTTATGGAGGTTATGTTCGTACTTACATTATCAAAACTAATAGAAAAAAATTTTTTAGCCAAGCCATATTGGTTTAGAATTTCTCTGATAATTTTATAAATGTTTTACGCATTGAGGCGGTTGTTAAATATCTTCAATGCCAACAATCTTTTACTTAGTTGCAATTATCGTCGATCCAGTGAGCAGTTTACCTATATATGAATTGTTACAGAAATGATATACTCATATGTTAGCACATATGGACACTAACGTATCAAGTAAAACAAACTTATCTACAAGCTCCCACTTACCCTTGTGGTAGAGCTTATGCAGTTACTTAGCTCAATATGCTACAGCTTAATTAGTGCAAGTTAGGGTTGAACATCTCTCGCTCATATCGGCTCTACTACTATGATGCACTTATGTTGAAGGACAGGTCCATGTTGGCAACGTACTGCATGAGATTGTATTTGTATAACTCCTTATGGCACCTCATTAATGCTTATTCGGACAAACCACCACCCCCAATGATTTGTTGTTGCATACTATCTATCCCATCTCCCTACGATGCTTTGACTTTAGGTGCTTGTTAAGAGTATTGTATCCCTCTTGTGTCTTGCAAGCATAGTTTGTGCTGTAGTAGTTGCAATATGCCTATGAGTTTCCCTGTTGATTTATACCTTTATGGAAATGTGCAATGAAAACATTATATTTACCAAGTTTAGAAGGTTTATCTAAGCCCGAAGACCTCAAACCCTTAGGTGCATGGTAACCCATATGTTACTCCTCGATCTCGAGAATCATTTTGATCTCATCCTTTTCATCTTCAAATATGGTCACAGGGCAACTCAAGGATAAAGGTTCAAATCCAAGAGGTAGTATAAGGCCACTCATGTATAGAGATTCAAATCTAAGAGATGGTATACTTTGGCAACTTATGCATGGAGGTTTAAAACCAGGAGGTGGTATACCTCAATGGTTGACGTTTATCACCACAGCGTATGCCTTCTCTTCGTTGAGGTCATACTCGTACTCCGGGTATATTTGAATGTCATCAAACCACTTAGGAGTGGATGATGTACCCATTCCCTTCACCTTACCTTTCTCACATGATAGGGAATTGTGCTTCTTCCTAGAAAATGTATGGTGGAGGAATCAATCTATGGAGATAATTTGATTTTTCTTTTTGTAAGGAGAAGAAAGTTTTAAAATTTAGTAACAAAAAAAAAATTCAAGCAATAGAAAATGGAAATTATTTTTCAACCAACAGAATCGTAGTTACTATAGTGAAATATAATATATCAAACAGGAAGACTTAAACAACAAATATGTGGTTATACACGCAGGTAGAGAGAACATTTGAATTGTGAATTCTAAAGACAAATAGAACGTTTCAATATTTTGTGTAGGAGCATTCACTCCTTTACATACCAATTTATGCCATTCTTCAAGTGGAACAACACAACAGGTTTAAACGTTCAAATTTAAAAACTTTGCATTTCCGAATTCTGATAGACACTCCTTTCTAAAAATTTTTTACAATGCAAATTGCACTGCACCACAGATGTCTTCTACTCTCCATCCGCAGTAGAGTCTCTAGGTAAATTATTGAAGCACGAATTCATGTCATCATCATCATGTGTGTGTACTATATATATGTCTATATATACGTGTGTGATTTTTGTCCCCTTCTTTGGCCAATGAAGGCATGTGAGTGAACATGCAAAAACTTTACGAAAAAGCATTTTGAGTTTTTGTTTTTTAAATGTGTATTGTGGCCTGCCTTGAATCATCGGGTTGACTTACAGTTCAACCTGTCAGTTTTTGAAGGGAGAACTAAATAGGCCATTTGGGCTCGACGATTCAGGCTTGCCCCCTAATAGGTTAGGTTGGTTTGCAAACCTTTTGAATTAGTTCATGGTTCAAAACTGGTCTTATATGGATATAATATACAATTAATTTCCATCCACTCTAAGCTTCTCTTGCTGTTACGTTGAATGGGAAAATAGGGATCCTATTCAAGACAAGGATGCTCCAATATATTGCTCCGAGCCAAAAGCTCTTACGAATTATCCATTTTGCCAATGAGGTTCTCACCATGTTAAGAAGGGCTCTATTTTTCCTCTCTAGCACACCATTTTGTTGCAATATATATGCGGCTGTACAAAATTATCTAAAGCTTATCCATTCTTTTAAGGCCTTAATACCACTGTTCCAATGAGTAAAAAAAAAAGAATGAAGAAAAGAGGGCAGAAGTGAAAGCAATAGAACGTTGCCTTTTTTTTTTTCCGTAATCTATATTATTCAGTACTTTCAACCTTATAAAAAAGCTAGTATAATATCCATAATTGAAATGGCATGAAAATAAGAATCATTGGAAACCAATGTGCAAAAACTAAGGCTAAAAACTAATACCATAACCTACACATAAAACAAATTGTTAAAGACCAAGTCGACTTATTGAATAACACTAAAAACAAACAAGAGAAAATTCTTTTTTTCTTTCTTTTTTCTTTTTCCCTTTGTAACATCTCTATTAGACCCTTAACAAATACTCCAAAGGTACTTGTCATTAGGATTTGTAATAAAAACACTAGGAGAAAATTGGGATAATAACCTACCGCAAATTTCATTTATTCTTGGAAAATATAGGGATTATTTTAGTTCTTTTGTCTCTTAACTTCTCAATTTCTTGAAAGCTATCCCATCTTAGATTGAGATTTTTTTTTTTTTTGCCCCATATACCAAATTACCCAATTTCATTAAGCTGATCTTTTGGGTCTGATAATTGGTGCTCTTGTTGCACTTTCGACTCATGATTTTCTTCCTAGATTTTTTAATTATAGCAAATTTTCAAAATTTCAAGGTTTCATTCCAAGATTTCGTGCAAAATTGATCAAAGAAAGAAAGTTCAAGTCCAAGGACTCGTTGTGGAACAAGAAACTACTCTTTTATCGTCATACCACACTTGGCTTTAAATAAATCTCACACCACAGGCATAGCACTTGATATAAGGACGACCCATCTCTTGATCCTACCACAAATTACGAAATATTCATTACGCCAAAAGAACATGGATTTCTTCACAATAAGAATGGTTATGCCCTCCACTGCTTGGCTAGGGAAATAATACGCCCTTTTTAGGTAGTGCAATTTCATGGCTAGGTCCATGTTGCTCGGCTCATGGACCACGTCCGAACTGGTCACATTTCCCGGTCTGACCAATGAGAGCTCAATTACATAAACTATATTTTCTTCCCTAGGGAATACCGTGGTTCTGGTGATCTCTTAATCTAGGTTTTTTTTTTTTTTTTTTCGAAAGAAACTTTTATGAGTCTAATATGTGTTATTTTTGTGTGTGAACGTTGGGTTAAGTATTATTATTATTATTTGGACAATAAGCGAATGTTATTTATATAGAGCCATATAGTGTCGTTGAAATGGTAAACGGGAATTTATGAGGTACGAAATTTCCATGGGTTAGTACAAGGTGACGGACAGTTAGATTTAGTAATTGTGGCATTTAATTTCACCTGCCAATTGCCACAATGAATTTGGAAAAGACAACTACTATAGTTTCATTTACTTCCCATATTTTCATGGTATAATATTAGATAAATTCTTTACTTTATTATCTAATTTTCATATATAAACTCAAATTACTTGACAAAAGGGCCCTTGAGTACTTGGAGTAAAACTAAAAAACTTATATAAAATATATATATATATATATATATTATTTGTGACACAAAAATCTATTTTACAGTATTAAATTCATATATCTTCTTGTACTGTGCTCTCCTAATACATGCTGGCAAACGTGATATAAAATGATTATATTGATTTTTTTTTTTAATTATACTATCATGTTTTGCCAACCAAATATTTCAATATATAGTAAAATTTTGTACTGATAGATACAAACATCAGTAAGCTACATACGTCATCTTGTGAATATAATAATGTAGTCGAGTCACTTTCCTGGAGTTGATGTTAGTTCAAAACTTTGATGAACATGTTCTGTTCATTTTTTTGGCAATATAATTGTACCTATTTTGCTTCATTTTAGTTTGGCCAAATCGACGTACTTGTTTCCTTCGAATGTTTACGTACTTCTTTAGGTTTTCAAAGGACGGAAAGTGGAATTCAAATTGGGCAATTTTTAGGATAGATCGAATTAGACCTACTTAGAGAATTATCTAGATATGATTACATGAAATCTAAACTAACCGGATAATCTTAAAAAGAAAAATTATAACAAAAGGGATTAATATTTTAAAATAAGTTTAAATATAAAATCAACGTTTTAAAAGATTTAAATAAGACGTTTTATAAAGTGATTTGAATAAGAGATCAACGTTTAAAAATTTTAAATAAAAAATTAACGTTTCACAAGTGGTTCAAACAATTTTATAAAATGGTTATTAGATTATAATCTTTAATAACCAAATCCCTTATTTAAATCAATTTGTAAAATGTTTGAACTTTTGAGAACGTTAATTTCTTATTTAAATATATCTTTAAAAGTTGATCTTCTCCATTGTAATTCTTCCAATTTGAAGTTAGAATTCGTGATAATCAATCATGCTCACGTATCTAAAATTGCACCGAATATTTATCAATACGAAATTACATAAAATTAAAAAAGAAATGGAATATTCTTTTCCTTACTTTTGATATGAACCTAATAATTACTATGTTTGGCAACTATTTAGAGAGAGAGAAATAGATGTTAATGAGTGGAAATGGAAAAGAAAAAGATATTTTCAATTTTTATTGAGAAATACAGAAAGGAAAACAGAGAGAAATATTTCTATTTCCTTAATTTTAGTTCTTTAAAAAGGAAATTGAGATAAATAAAGTTCACATTTGACAAGTTTTATCCTATTTCATTTTATTAAAAATTGTTATAAAGAATGATTTGGTAATTGTCCATCCATTTCCACTGCCACTAATTCCTACGCATTCATCTGTAAAATCAACGAGAAAAGAAATGGGCTTAAAAGATGTTTCTACTCACTTCCATTAATTTCCAGCTATTGTCACTCTTTTTACTTAATATATTACCAAATACAATATTTTATTTCATTTTCATTCGTTTCATGCTGTTTTTTGTGACGGGGCCAAGCATCCATAATCTAGCAAATTCCTAGATCCGTCCATCTTTCGTGTAATTTTCTTTTTCTTTTTATCCAATTAGGTCAATTTTGTACATTCGTGTAACCTTGGTTGACATTGATTTGTAGAGGTAGACATTCAACTTCTATCTTCTTCTATATTACTATAACCCCGCACGTATTTATCGTAGCAGTATATGTATAGCTATAACTGTCGAAACTCAAGGATCTCTTCCAAGATTAGCTAAGAGAGTTACACAAGTTATATCAATTGGGTTTATTATCTAAGAAAACCGAGTTGTGTGAATGACTGGAACGACATGTAGTTGCTTGAGACTTGATTTCTAAACGTTGTACGTCTATATAATTTATTTGAAATTTATGTTGATGCAAGAAATATTGCTTACTAGTTCCATTCCACCTTTAGCAAAAATATACATTCAGCAGATAGAATTATGTATTTATGATCGAGAGAAAAAGTACCGCAGATCGTCCTTATTCCAAGGTGTTAGGACCAATAACTTAGACTGAAGATCTTTTCATGAAGTCCACGTAAGATAAAGCCAAATTCTTGGCCGAGCACCAGTCCTAGTAGGAGGATCAGTTTTTATAGTAATTTATTCTTTTCTCTATGTTAATAAAAGTGCTTTTCTTGCTAGTAAAAATAATACATTGGAATAGGAATAAAGTTGAGAAATTCTTAAACAAAAACCAATAGAAAATATACAACAAGGACCAATCATGATCAAATGAAATTTCCCTCATGATCTAACATGATAGAAAGTGATACAATTCCCAGCGAAAACTCTCATCTAAAGAAACTTTATAATACAATTAAAATCTTCCATAGGATCACCATGTTAAAACAAGAAAGATAAGAGGACTAGGAAATTAATCCTGAATTTATTGAGAAAATGACTCTTTAAAAGTTTAGTCTTTCAAGTTTAAAATGGGGATTGTTAAGGATTTTCTCAATAATAGAATGTGAGAAAAATATATAAAAATTAGTTGGAAATCTCAGCTCTATTTATGAACTTTATTGTTTCATTTCACTATAATCTATTGTAATAAATGAAAAGAAAAAGAAAAAAAAAAAGATCTTTGAGTTTTCACAAATTATGCTCATACCAAAAGTCCATCAACATGAGTTCAAAACCTGTATCCATCAATTAACCAAAAGATTATTTTTATTTAAGAGATTTAACTTCTTAATTAATTAGATAACTCATAAAAGTAATTGATATGATTGCTTATAAAATTACAACAAAATTATTTTTAACGTGGTAATGGGGCTTAGAACTTGAAGTATAAAACAGACTACATCAATTAGATCTTAAAAGATTCATTTATGACATGAATCAACTAGTCTCAAAAGATTCCTTTACCAGATGAAAAATTCTTATCCATTTTTCAACAAGCAATAGCAACTCTAAGATTGATTGATTTCATATAAGATTTTCTAATTACGTGTGTAAAGGAAAATTTCCACAAAAGACTATCAAGATGATTTATTAATGATATGGTCATTGTTGTCTCTAAGGATTTGCTAGTAGTGATTGGGCTCTACACATAATACACTTGCAAAACAAAACACTATGAGTGGACGTCGGGATGTTGTCTAGTATGGCTATTTCGATATTTAAGTTAGTAGTGAATTCTTAGAGAATAAAGGATACTTGGAAGTAATATGTAAGCTTAATGCACAAAGTGTAGAGAGCCTACCACTAGGTAACGGACTAGGATTTATAATGGAGTGGCATTGGCAGTTGGTGGGAGAGATCTTCTCTCATAAGTATAGGAGAGTGGAGATGTGATGTCTGATGTGTCTTACTTTAACCGAAAGTGGATATTGACTTAGTCTCTTACCCTTATCTCATGACTTTTAGCTGTTGAGAACCTCCTTGGGCTTAATCAATTTAGGGTCAAGGCTTGAGCCCACTACAATAAGCAAGGTATGTCAAATTTGGAAGGGTCCATGTCTAAAGGGCCTACCAACACTTACTCTTCCCCAACTCCCCACCTCACCTCCCCCTTCCCCCCTAGTAGTCTCGTTACTAAGGCGAAGGTAAGGAGAAGACGAGTAGGTGCTATAATGTCGATGTGGCGAGGGTGTAGGTTCGGGCTAGCTATAGGCTGAGGTGGAGATGTTTAAAGGGGTGAATACCTAAGCTGAAGATGTCCAAGGTGAAAGGGACTGAGGTGGTCAACAACTATGCTGAAGCGAAGTGTCGAAGACTAGAGAAGAATGGAGCCTCGATTGAGGTGTCAAAACAGGACACCTTCTCATCTCATCGGGTAGGTGATTCGAGGCTATGAACCAGTTAGGCTGAACAGCATTTGTAACGACCCGCTCGGAACTCTTTCCACCGAGGTATTGTCCGCTTTGGCATGAAACGCCGCACGGTTTTGTCCCTTGGTGCAGCTGCTTCCCAGGAGGTCACCCATCCTGGGATTGCTCCAGCATGAGCACGCTTAACTCCGGAGTTTCGACGTACTCCGAGCCGCTATACCAAAAGGCGCCTCGATAATTAGAGTTCCTCTCTCCAAGCATGTAAGGGGTATTACAATCCACCCCCCTTACAGAACTGACACCCTCGTCAGTTTCGTTACACAGGTCCAAGATAACCACCAGGCAAGGCCACACCCTTCCGGCTGGTGGAATGCTCTGATACCATTCTGTAACGACCCGCTCAAAACTCCTTCCACCGAGGTATTGTCCGCTTTGGCATGAAACGCCGTACGGTTTTGTCCCTTGGTGCAGCTGCTTCCCAAGAGGTCACTCATCCTGGGATTGCTCCAGCATGAGCATGTTTAACTCCGGAGTTTCGACGTACTCCGAGCCGCTACACCAAAAAGCGCCTCAATGATTAGAGTTCCTCTCTCCAAGCATGTAAGGGGTATTACAGCATTCATCATGGATCAAGTAGACTCAATTGGGGTATGCCTCTACTATGCCGACCAGGTGGAAGTTGGAGAGATCGTAAGGAAACTTCTTGTAGAAGAAATGTTTTTAAATTCTGACTCAAATGCATTCACTTTTTTGTGCATTTAATGTGATGTGGCAGATGTCTTATCATAGTAGACTAGTGTACAACTTCATGCATTTTTCCTTTTGAAGGGGACCATCTAATCAAAACTCACTCTATGTGTTTACTTAGCATCATTTTAAGGGATTTGTGCTTATACAAATCTGATAACCACATGTACAGTTTCCCAACCGCTTAGCCTACAAATAGCATGGTCACAACAAGAGACCACTTTTTTGCAATCTCTTTATTCTACTACTGCGAATTCTACTTTCTTGTGCTACATTAAACTTCCTTTGAGAGCTTTTCTAACTCCTTTCTTCTTCATCACCCTTTGCAATCATTTCGGCAAACACAGGTGAGACGGGTTGTGACTCGTCATAGTTCGGCCTTACTAACTCTGAATCAAGAAGGGGCGGACCACCCCCCCTACCTCGGATAATAAGAGAAGATGAAATCTTGTCGCTAGCACAATTTGACAAACCTATTAAGATGGTCGTAGAGGCGCTAGATAGGGTGGGCCAGGATTATCAATGCCATCCCAAAGGATATATATATATACACCCCTTACCTCCTCCCAAGGATTTTTTCAATGCTCCTAAGATGGGCAAAGGGCTTAGTGGCTAAGTGAGTAAGAGCAAACAATTCGCCCCTAGCTGGATTATAAGTAACTTTGTTATTGGGGCGATCCCTAGGTGGCAGATAAGGTTGCCGAGTAGGCATAAACGGGTGGCCTTACTATTAAGGAAGCGCTTTGCGGTGTTTGAGAAGTGCCTAGAGTTTAGGCAATGCCTTCCTCAAAGTGAGTTTGAAAAGGAATTCTTCAACTATCACTAATGCAATCCATTACAGGTCCTTCCCAATGGGTAGAGGGTGCTAAAGGATTTCTAAGTGCTTTACGAATACCTGATTATAAGAGCTACTCTCAAGCTCTTCAGTTATTTTTACATGTAAAAGAGGGTGTGGAGGAAGGTAGCCATACCTCTAGCTACGTTCAGGAAAGAAGCTATTTTATGACCTCGTAGACTCAATGAAAGGCTAGTAGGATAAGTATGTGGTGGTTAAGCTACCCAAGGAGGCAAACTTTTGGATGCAGTAGATCAAGATGGTTCAAACTGGGGGTAAAAAGGGGCTTGGTACGGCTAGGAGATAAATGCTACGAAGACCGTAAAGAGGTACTTTTGGTATCTAATCTTTGAGCTCTTCCCTAACATGAAGAAGGCTGTGGTGAAGAAATGGGCTGAAGGTACAAGTTTGTTTCTTTTGTAAATGCCTTTGTCTGTTGTGCTAGTGTTAGGATGCTTCGTTCGGCATCTTTGTAAAATGGGGGATCTTTCTTTTTTCACACTAGTCACAGTGAAGTCAATGAATGGTAATGATTGCTTCTTTTGGTTTTGTCTTCTTTTTCTTTTCTTTTTTTCACTATTTAAATTTAATTTCTTGCAAGCAAAAATTTAGCTATAAGGCCTCCCTATCTCTTCGTAGACGAACTGATGAGCCATCGATAGGCGAAGACTAAGGCATTTGAACTAAAAGGTAAGGTAGTGCGGGCAAAGCCAAGGGCTGGGGAGACCAGCAAGCTCAACCAAGGGCTATTCTATAGGGGATTCCCAACGGAATCCAAGACGAGCCATTGGATGCGAAGCCTTTGGGCGTAACTCTACTTACCCTTACCTTCGTCCCCTCCATTAAGCCTATTCTCGTAGGGGATGAAGGCACTGACGTGGAGGGGCCTGACATTCAAATGCTTGTCCCTCCAAGAGTAAGGGAAGAGGAGATGGCCGAGGTGGCCACCCTACTTCAGGTGGCTGGGCAAAAAAGGAAGGCTCCCGAGATAACTAAGGAGCTAGGGCCTGGAGCTAAGAAATAGAGACCCTTAACGAGGGCGCCTTTGAGTTAGGGGAAATGGAACGAGTGGTTGATGGCTCATCCTTACTAGTATGTTGATTACTTGGGGGATGAATTTTTTGACGTCCTTAACAATTTTAAGTTGCTAAGGATTGAGCCAGACTCATTCCAAGAGGTACCGTACATCTCCTAGGATGAAAAGTTCTTAAGGGGGCTTCCGAGTTAGAAATGAAGAAGGCAAGGGGGAAACTCTTGAGGCCAAAGTGGGAGGTTTATGCCAATGATCTTATGTTGTGGCATTGAACACTCAGCTATCAAGCTTCTATGGGATCTTATACCCTCAGTTATTAGGCTGTTATCAAGAGGCTGTCTAGGGAAGGTAGGGACGACCCCATAGAGATGGCCGACCACTTGAGCATACTTATGCGGTAGGTAAGTCTTTGTTACTTCTACGTTAATGTGCTTCATTTCTCATTGTATTAATGGTGGTCAGTGTTTCTTTGCAGTAATATGGCCAAGTGCTACTTCAACTCAATAAATATGATGCTGTCTAGAGAGAGGTAAAGGACTTTAAGGAGACATTACGCCAAAATGAGAAGTACCTGTGAGAGGTAAAGACTTCTACTAATAAATACATGGAAAAATTCTCTAAAGCTAATTGGTGCCTTTATTGCTCTTATGTGTAAGTGACAAAGCTTCAAGCACGGTTGAATGACGTAGAGAGAAAGAAAGGGCTAAAGTCGAGAAGGTGACGAAGGCTGATAACCTAAAGGCTCGACTAAAGGACGAACAAAAGACTAAGGCCCATCTCTCTAAGCGGTTAGATAAGGAGAGGGAGGCTATGGCCTAAGTTGAGAAAGAGAACGTCGAGCTAAAGGCATTGATTGCCAGTTACAAACCAAACTAGCAATGAAGGCATCTAAGTACGAAAGTGTTAAAGCCACTTTGCTGGAGCTGGCCGGTTTGAAGGTTAGGTTGAAGTGGTAGGTCCAAGAGCTACAGAGGAAGGTTTCAAAGATGGAGGAGGTCATCTCCAAAATGGAGAGTAGGGAGGTCCCCAGTGATACTGAAGCGAAAAAGGCCGTTGCTAACTATTGAAAGACTGAAGAGTAGTTGGATGAGCTGGAAGAATTAACCACCAACTCCACTTGCTATACAAGGAAGGAGGTGCTCTCTCACTATCCGGACCTTGATCTGAGTTTTCTTAACTTCTTGGATTCTCTAACCTTCAATGAGAAGAGGGAGGCCCTGACACGTGAAAGGGAGGCTGCTTAAGCAGCCTACGATGTCCCAAGCACCCCATCTACTGCTGGGGTTGGGCAAGGCACTTTCACATCCACTTCTACCCCAACAGTCCACCAAGAGGTTACCCTTGAGGGTACCATTTGTAGGGATAAGGATCAAGGCGATCTTTTTACTAACCCTCATTAGCAACCTGTTGCCTCTACTACTGCACTAAGCTAACCTCATCAAGATGTACTGTCAAATCAATGCTTCAAGTATATTGAGGCATTATATTTTTTTGAGTTACCTAAGTTAGCCGATCTAAGGTGATAGTGTGTTTGTTTTTGTCTTCTTTTTTTCTTTTTCTTTTTTAAATATATGTATGTTAGGCCAGGATGCCGGCTTTAACTATTTAGTTTTACAATCAATGAATGAAATTTCCTACTCGCCTTCCTCTTGTACACTCGCTTTTTCTTATTTTTCCTTTAAATATATTCTCATAGGAATTCCTTAGTGCAAAAGGTGTTTCCCCTTACCGAAGTTACTAGAGGGGGTCGATAGGTAGCATTCCAACCTGCTTAGTAGGTAGAGGTTCCTTTGTGGAAGAGGTGTTTCCCCTAGCTAAGGTTACCCAAAGGGGTCAAGTCGGTTTTGTTTTGGCCTGCCTAAAAGATAGGAGTTCTTCTATGCAAGAGGTGTTTCCCCTAGTTGAGGTTACCTGAAGGGGTCAGGTCGATGGCATTCCAACTTACTTGAAAGATGGGAGTTTCTCTATGCAAAAGGTGTTTCCCCTTAGCGAGGTTACCTAAGGGGGTTAAGTTGATGGCATTCCGACCTGCTTAGTAGGTAAGAGTTCCTCAGTGTAAGGGTTGTTTTGCCTTACTAAGGTTACTCGAGGGGATTAAGTTGGTAGCGTTTCGACTTACTCGGTAAGTGGTCCATTCACCATTTCAAGGGCTTGGATGGTAGCAAAAAAGAGAGAGCGAGAGAAGGGTAAACAACAAATTATGAAGCAAATTCTTTATTTCATTATTCTGGAAAGATGTACACAACAATATGCTAATTGAAATAAAGCCAAAGGTTATTAGCGTTCCATGTGCGTAGGATGAGCTCACCATCTAGTTTTTCCAATCTATACGCTCTATTGCCCAATCTCTCCCTAACTCTAATCAAGTCTCCCTAATTAGGGACCAGCTTGCCCTGCCCTTCTCACGAACCCATGGCTTCTAGCTTTTAGCACTTTAGATCATCGACCTTGAACTCCTTATGTCTGACCTTTTGATTGTAGTATCAGGCGACTTTATGTTAGTATGCAATCACTCGAGCTGCGGTAAGGTCTCTAATTTCCTTAATGGTATCAATGTTTGCTTACAATAGTGACCCATTAAGGGCGGCATCAAAACTTTGAGTCTAGATATTAGGAAGCTCAAATTTGATTGGGAGGACTACTTTCGACCCGAATGCTAAGCGAAAGAGGGTCTCGCCTATAGAAGTGAGATGGGTAGTTATGTAACCCTATAGGATATTAAGCAGTTTGTCGACTGAAGCGCCCTTAGATCGATCTACACGCTTTTTCAAGCTATCTAAGATAATCCGATTGGTTGCCTCAACCTATCCATTCAATTAGAGGTAGGCCACTGAGGTAAAGTACGGGATGATGTGGTGCTTAGCGCAAAACTCCTTGAACTTGGGATTATCAAATTGTCGCCCGTTGTCCATAATGAGAACATAAGGGACTTCGAACCGAGAAAGAATGTTGTTTCTAACAAAAGATTTAACACTTCTCTCTGTGATCTTTGCCACCGCTTTGGCTTCCACCCACTTCATGAAGTAGTCAACGGTAACAATTATGAACTGTCATCCTCTTAAAGCTTTCGGGAAGCCATTGAGAATATCAATACTTCATTGTGCGAATAACCATAGCCTGGTCAGGGGTTGGAGGTTGGTGCTAGGTGTACGATTGATTGGAGTGTACTTCTTGCATTGCACGTACTTTTAGGCTACGGCTTTTGCATCCTGCCTCATAATAGGCCAATAATATTCGAGTCGTAGTGCTTGGAGGTAGAGGGCTTGGGATTAAATATGATTGCTGCATACTTTAGCGAACAGCTCTTCCATGATACACAGCCCTTCACTTCTCGAAGGCATCGAAGCAGGGAAAGGTCAACTCTCCTGCACTACAAGATGCCATCAACCAATGTATAGTTGGTAGCATGGTACTAGAGCTTCTTTGTCGTTTAGGAGTGTGATTTGCTCCAAATTAATCCGAATAGGATCCATTTGGCTCTCTTTAGGTGCTATTGTAGTTAGTTCCAAAACTTTAGCCTACCCTAGAGTTGTGCTCTTTTCTAGCAGGTATTCTATGAAGATTTTCCCATCCTTCACCTTAGGTTTGTGTATCCTGGTAAAGGTGAGCTTAGATAGCTAATCTATTGCTAAATTCTTGAGTCGAAGGATCTTCATGATATCTCACAAAGGGAATTCAGCTAGAAGGCTCTTTACCTTCTCAAGGTACCTAATCATAGTGTCGTCTTTAGCCTCGTATTCACTTTAGACTTATTGGATGATAAGCATGGAGTCCAAAAAGATCCATAAATGCTTGGCACCAATTTCCTTGGCCAACTTAAGATTGGCGATAAAGGCCTCCTATTCAGATTTGTTGTTGTTAGAATCAAACCCAAACTTAAGGCCATAACAAATCGTAACTTTGCATGGGCCGATTAGAACGAGTCCTACACCTCCAACCCTTGAGGTGGATGACCTGTCAACATGGAGAGTTCACACTGATTTGTCATTTCCTAATGGTGCTTCCTCTTCTCCAGTATATTTTACCACGAAATCAGCCAGCACTTGTACCCTATAGGTCGTTCATGGCTGATATTGGATTCCGTGTACGCTTAACTCCATCACGTACTTCATCATTTGTCCAAACACATCAAGTTTCAATAACATGGTGCGCAGTGGTTGATTTGTAAGTATGATTATCCAATGCACCTAAAAGTAAGATCTTAGCCATCAAGTAATGATAACGACAGCTAGGGCAAACTTTTCTACCTAGGTATGCCTAACCTAAGGCTCATGGAGTATATGCTGACATAATATATGCGCTCGTATTCTCTTCCCTCTGCTCTAACTAGCACAGAGGAGAGTGCTTGGTCTCTTATGGCTAGGTACAAGAGTAGGTCCTCCTCTTAGATAGGCTTGGAGAGGACTAATAGGTGCGTAAGGAGGTCCTGGAGTTACTGAAAGGTAGCGGTGCACTTCGAAGTCCATTCAAAACCCTTTGATTTTTTCAAGATTTTAAAGAACTTAGTACATTGGTCTATACTCTTCGAAATGAACTTACTCAATGCGGTTACCAGACTGGTGAGCTTATGTACGTCTCGGACTGAGATTGGAGGCTTCATTCTCTTGATGGCAATAATCTTCTTGGGGTTGGCTCAATACCTCTTTGTGTTACCAGAATGCCGAAGAACTTACCAAATCCGACCCTAAAGATGCACTTCTAAAGGTTCAGCTTCATGTCATACGTACATATCTGGTTGAAGGCTTTCTAGAGATCCTTGACATGATCACCTGGATTTTGGCTCTTAACGATCATGTTGTCAACTTATACTTCCATATGGCGCTCGATTTGGGGCTTAAACAGTTTTGTCACCATTCATTGGTACGTGGCTTCAACATTTTTTAGACTAAATAGCATCATAGTATAGTAGTATGTGCCATAATCGGTAATAAAGGAGGTATGGACTTCGTCCTCTAGGTCCATTTTGATTTGGTTGTACCCTGAGAAGATATCCACAAATCTTAGAAAGGCGTGTCCTAAAGTGGAATCGACGAGCTAATTGATTATCAAGAGGGAGAAACAATCTTTAGGGTAAGCTTTATTAAGGTTGGTGTAATCAACACACATTTGTGACTTCCCATTCTTCTTCTTGACCAACACCACGTTTGTTAGCTAGGTCGGGTACTTTTCCTCCCTTATGAAGCTGACCTTAAGCAGTTTTTATACTTCTTCCTCCATTATGGACTGCTTTTCTAGAGCTAAATACCTCTTTTTCTACTTGACAAGCTGTATTGTAATGTCGATATTGAGGCTATGGGTCACTAGGTTGGGTGAGATTCTAAGCATGTCTAATACTAACCAAGTGAAACTATCCAAATTTGCTCGTAGGAGAGCAATGATCTTGTCCTTCACTTTGGGCGAGGTCTCAATCCCGACTCTCGTAGTGTGCTCAGGTTTGGGCCTGATTTGAACTTCTTATGTTTTTTCTCCCAACTCACCCCTTTTAGTCGGCTTCTCCTATAGGCCGGTCTCTAGAGTGAACACACCATCCCTTATGGCGACCCTAATGTATAGCTCTTATGAAAGCCTTTGATCACACCTACATACTCCTACCTCGGTTAGGGTCAAAAATTTGGCCTTTAGATGAAAGGAGGACATAATTATCCTAAATGCATTCAGGCTTGGTCTTCCTAAGAGCACATTGCAAGGGAAAGGACAGTCAATTACGACAAATTCTATGGGTTGTCGTACTACATGGTCGTCATCACCAAGTTCCATGTCTAACGTGATGATACCCTTGGCTCAAACTGTACTTCCGTTGAAGTCAATTAGATTATGATGGTTTGGCTTCATTTTCATTGGTAACTTCTTCCTCATCCTCTCATAAATATGGAGGATAAGTATATCGATGGAACTACTAGTGTCCACCATAATCTTTAACACCTCAAAATTTGAGATCCTCACCCTTATTACTAAGGTATCTTGATGGGGTGTATCAACCCCTTCAAGGTCTTCATTAGATAAGGAGATGGAAGTATTCAACTTCTGTCTCTTCTCCCTCACGACCAACACCTTTGATTGGGCATTAACCAAGCTAATAATGTTCGGCCGCCTCCTAAGATGTGGCCCCTCCATAATTACGTTAATGACACTATTGAGGGCATGGTCATTACGATAGTCATTGTTTTGTTTAGTGTAAGCATTCTCAATCTATTACCTCCGAAGTGCCTTGTCGCCATCATCATCAAAACGGTCGTCATTCCTTGGATAGACCATGTACTTTGAGAAGAAGCCTTGCTAAATAGTGTGTTTGATTACATTCTTCAACTAGAAGCATTCATTTGTAATGTAGCCATGATTGTTGTAAAACTAGCAGTACTTGCCCGAGTTCCAACAACTAGGGTTCCCCTTTATTTTCGGGAGCCTTTACAGTAAGGTCTCGTGCTTTACCTTAGAATAGACCTGGGTTATAAGTCTATTCAGGGGCATATGTTGTGTGTAAATAGGAAGGGGTAGTGGGTTATGCTCGGCTTAGCTCTTCTTCTTCCCAGACCTCTTCCCCTTTGATATGCCCAGTAACTTATTGCTAATGCAATCTTTCACGGACAAATTTTTCTTTGTCTTACTTTCCTCTTAACCTCTTTCAGTTGCCATTGCACCTAGCGTGAATGTTGTCTTCTTAGTCGATATATTGTTAAGCCTTATTCTAGAAGTTAACTAAAGTCTTGGGCTTGATCTTCATAAGTGATCGAAAGAAGTCTCTCAAAGGTCGGATGCTGAGTTGAGCGGCATAGACAACGACTCCCATCTAGCTGAGAGATCTTGACCACAGTATTGTCAAACCGAGCCACATAGTTGTGTAGAGATTCGCCTTTACCCTACTTTACAAGGTACAAGGACAACATATCCTTAAATGAGAGCTTGCTTACCTTAAAGTGGAAGCTAAACCTCCGTGCTAGCTCGTTAAAGGTGTTGATAGAATTATCAAGGAGGTGGTTAAACCATGCCTAAGCCGCTTTCCTTAGGGTACTTGGGAAAGCTTTGTGCATTATGGCATCCCTATCATCGTAAAGGTTCATCAGGGTGTGGAAGTGGAGGAGGTGATCATTAAGGTCACCTATGACATCATACTGGTTTAGGGATGAAAGTTTGCAATTGAGAGGCAACACTTCATCCTGAACGCCACTGGTGAAGGGTTTCTTATTGCTAATGAATAGCCCAACGTTGCCACACCATTGTACAGAGCTTGTTAAGGTTGGCATCATCTACTGAATAAGCTCGATGTGCTGTTAATTGAGTTAATACTCCCTGCGAGTTGGCTACTTACTCATTGCCTGCTAAGGCTCAATCACAGGTGGCTACAAAATTTGATGGCTGTTGCTACAATAGTAGATCAAGTTGTTGATTCCTGCCATTCTGTTGCTGTTGTGGGGGTTGTTCTACCTAGTATAGGCATCCAAAACTTTAGAGGGATGAGTTTGTGCATTGTACTTCTCGGCTTCTTTGAGGCAAGCGCGAAGTAGCTTATTTTGAGTGGTTAACTCCTTAGTTAGTCGTTTCGTGCACTCCAGGTGCTCCTCCAATATCTCCCTTAGAAAGGGTTAATTGGCCGCAGGTTGGTTATTTGCCAACTGGCGGTTCTCTTGCTCATCGTGGTGAGACATGATGTTTGAGAATTGTGTTTAGGGAATGTGTTTAGTATGTTTGGGGTTTTTCATGTAGGAATTCAATTTCACATAGACGACACAAAATGTTGTCTTTGAGGATTTGCTAGAAGTAATTGGGCTTTGCACATAGTATGCTTGTAAAATAAGACACTATGAGAGGACATCGAGGTGTTGTCTAGCGAACCACTTCAATGCTTAAGTCAACAATAAATTTTCAAAGAGCAAAGGATATTTGGAAGTAATATGCCAACTTAATGCACAGAGTGTAGAGAGCCTATCACTAGGTAGCGAACTAGTATTTATAGAGAAGTGGTACTAGCAATTGATAGACAGTTAGTGGAAAAGATCTTCTCTAGCAAGTATAAGAGAGTGGAGACGTGGTGTTTGTTGTGTCTCACTTCAACCAGAAGTGGATATTGACTTAGTCTCTCGCTCTTATCTCAAGACTTTTAGCTTTTGAGAAACTCTCTGGGGTTAGTTAATTCAGCCTCAAGGCTTGAGTCCACTGCAATAAGTAAGGTGTATCAAATCTGGATGGTTCTAAGGAGTCTATGTTTAAAGGGTCCTATCAACAGTCATAATACTTACACATTTTGAACAAAAAATAAAGGAGATTATCAATGCATATTTCATGGCGAGGTAAAATGCATGATATTATTATTATTATTATTATTAGTATTAGAAGTACCCTATCAATCAATATCAACTAGTAACAATGAAAGCTGAGTTTTTCGATATAGATTTTAGACTAGATATCTGTAGCTTTCACATGAATGACCCCAGATTAGTTCGTCCATCACATTTCAATATAAATTATGTTGTGGTCAATGTTAATGTTCTAGCCAAAACCTACTTTATTCGATTATTAATGTTACGGTTGCTTTGTCACTATGATAATGTTAGAAGCAAACTGCGCATTTGATCGACAGAATTTGTAGCAGTTGTTAGCAACTGATGAGGAAAATGCAAATTAAGAGAGTAGATATACGTATACAGTATAGCTCCCTTGCAATGGGGAAGACGAGGCTTGAAATGCGGTGATAATGTTAATAGGTATACAACCCAGGCCGCAGGATACTTGATTTACTTGAACAAAAATGCGTTTCATCCCTTTACATACTTGGTCTTCTCATAAAGTGTTTTATCGCTATTAGAGAACATATAAAATTTCTTTTCTAGATTCTTAACTTATGGTCCGGAGGCACAGGCCAGTAGAACCAAAATAAAACATCAGGAGATGAAAATTTTAAGTTAACCCATGTTTGTTTATAGAGGCTGCCACTGAAGTATAACCGTTGTAGAAAAGGTTTATCTTTCAGTATAACTCAAGAAAAAAATTTAAGTTAGCATAGATGGAAGTTTAGTTATAGCTCCTTCCTAGCTAAGATTGTCAGATAGTAAGTTATTAACGAAAGGTATTGATCTATCTATTGTCAACTACATTTATGTATTGGAAAACACCATCCAGATTCCTTAGTTCTTTTCTCCACAACTTGATTTATTGAAAACTGCATCATCTCATTTGAGACAATTTTACATAAATTTTTTCCTTGTATCAAATTACCCAATATCTCATTAAGCAAATTCTAGCTGCTTAATAATTGGTGCTCTCGTTCCACCATTGAACTCAAGATTTTTTTTTTTTTTTTTTTGGTCTTCTGGATAATCGCAAGTTTTCAAAATTCCTTGAGTTCATTTACAAGATTTAATCTAAGATTATCAAAGAATTACGGTATCCTCATTCTGTTTAAATGGGCTAGCCTGTAATTGGTATATTTTCCGTGGGCAGACTCTATCACAAGAAGTGAGATGGACTTTTTCCATGGAGCAGAAGCTGAAGTTAAACACTGAGGATCAAGATGGAATTGATATTCGGTGCACAATCCATTTGTCTTTTATCACGAAAAACTCATCAGTATGGATTTTCTTTTCAATTGTTAATACTGTTGATTGTTATATCGCTAAAATTAAGAGTTTTTATAGTCCCGTCTCTTATTTTGATAAGATTTATGTAACCATTTATTTAATCTTTAATTTATATATATTAGATTTAAATAATTGAAAACACAATTAATTGAATAGTTCAAATATAATAGATATAAAATTTCAAGTGAGATGAAATATTGGATCGATCTCAGGATATTTTTCAAAATTTTCGTTAGAAATATCCTAATTGTTAGAGTTCTACGAATACTTATCAAAATTCTTAACTTTAGAAGGGAGAAATTCGGGAATGTCTTAGCAGATGACTCGTGACGAAATCCATTAGATAAAAATGGTAACATACTATGAACCATTAAGAAATGGAAAGGAATGAAGTCCGAAAGGGCAAAAAAGAACAAACAAGAGAGAGAGAGAGACCAAAAGTTGCGGAGCACTTGCTACCACAGCCGAACATGTGCATGATCATCAAAACGCCGACATAGTTCCACATGTTTAATGGGAAAGAAAACGTGGAAGGAAGACCAGAGCAATGCAGTTTAATGAATTAATTCCACAAAGGACCATCAGGGGTTGTGGTTGATCACTTGTCACTAGATGTGGACCGTGTGCTTATCGCCAGCTGGGCCAAGAGATTCCTAATGAAGAGGTCTTTTTCAAAAGTTAACGTACAGCCACGTGCCCTAAACGTTATTTTAATGACCATACCCCATCGAGGATGTTTACGTGGTACTCAGTCCAATTGTTTACAATTCTAACCCGAACTCTAACAAATGTGTCCAAAATTTTTTTTTTTTTTTTTTTGTCTACTTTTAATTAAAACCATCAAAAGAACGTGTCAAAAATTAAAATTTCTTTCCATCTCTAAAAATAGGCATAAAAGATGTTCTTGGATTCGCAAAACCCTAAATTCGACCCATCCGTATCAAAAAAATTCTTAGACAAACGTGTGATTAAGCATCACCTATTTCATCATCTCATATGTTTAATTCAAACTCAAATAAAAAATCTCACCATTTTCTCTTGTATTTGTAATTTTTTCCTCTTTTTCCGGTGTGTATTGAGGGGAAAGAAAAAAAATGTAAAAAAAAAAATCTATGAAAGTGTGGCTTTTAGGAATATATTTCCAGAAATACTGTAGCTAAAAATACACTTAGAAATTGTCTCTTCATATACCTCTTCATTTTAAATTTAGTCGAGCCTATATGTAATTTTAGTTAAAAATATAATTACTTTAAATTTAATCAAGCCCATACGTGATTTTAGTTGAAAACGTAATCAACACGCGATGTTCTATAAATAGCTATTTTTATAATCAATCAATCAAATTCTATTTGATTATTTATTTGTGAGATGTTTGGTTTTGTCCTATTTCTGTACTACACAGATACGTGTTTTGAATCGACATTGAAACATATTAATAACTTAAGATTATGAAAACATGAAACCATTGTAGAAAATGTAATTACATGATCAAAATAGCTAAATAATGTTTCAAAAATAAGAAAAGTAAATCGAAAGTGAAATATCCAAATCTAATTACATTAGCGCCATTGTCGAGTCAGTGGTCGAACATCTTAAGGTTCTGCATTGTCCTAAGGCTCAACCATTTGAGCCTCGTCTAATTGGATAATTTGTCTACCATCCTAACTGTAAGTACCCAAAATTGATGCATGTATGGGGACCAAAGAAGGGTACATCTATGTGACTCCCTCGCCTATGTTATATTGAGGATCTCTAACTGGCCTCTTCAATGCTATAGGTGGGGTGGTGTGTGTGTGTGGTTGGTATGGACTTGACTAGTGGAGGTCTTTTCCACGACAGGAGTGTAGCACATAGAATCCCTGAAGCTCTCCTTGATAAATGGCTTACGGAACTCAAATCCTAGCGATTTAAGAGATGTTAGCAGCGAGAAGTATAGGGAAAAAGTATCATTGCGAATCTATACGTCGGACTACCTACGTCTTTAGCCTTTAACACAATGACAACCACGTCCCTGACAACCCCTTTCTCTTTATAGCTCGTTTGGTAGGGAGTCTTCTTCATTAACATCAAGACCGAATGCAGCTTGGTCGCCTAAGTAGACCCCAAATACCCCCTAAATGAGGTCATCAACTCGATGCTACTCAGATATCGTATAACATGTATAGCATTCTATGTATGAAGTCTGTCTGCATTTTGAACGCAAAAGTTTAAGTTACATATAAATAGAAAAACAAAAGTGTAATTGAAAAAGCAACTGTACATACCATATACATCTAGGAAGCCTTTGACCGACTGATGTATTTGTGGGAAACTTATTGGTACCAAGGGATGTAGTCAAGATGTACACCAGGTGGTAATTGGACTTGAACCATCCAGTTTCGGTGATCCTCCCAATGTGCTATCCAATCTACATGCTGTGTTGCCTAATTTATCTCCATCTTGTCCTTCAGGTCGACATCATGTAGCACATGTCTAGTGTCAAGGTTTGCTGGGATCTCCTGCATCCTGCTAAATCGTTAAGTCACGTGGTCGAGATAGTGCATCTCCACAGTATGGAAGCATTTAAGCAGTATACGGGCTATCCATACATCACTCCCATCCCAATACTAAGCAGGGAATGTGGCAACATCATCATGGTTGTAGGGAATCCAAACAACTTGAATTGATGATTAACAATGAGGATGAAAAAAAGTAACAATTATTAAATGAATAAGGCAATGGTTTTACTAAATACATACTTGCTCCAAACATTGGCGATCAAATGCATCTATGTAATGTCTAACCACATGCGTAAGTAGCTTAGTCACGTCAAACTTCGTTCCCCATCGACTCATAAGTGGTTGACCATTGACAACTATTGTAATCTAGCGACTTAAAGGGGTAATGCATGAGAAATGCTCTTACTCCCACACTTACAGAATCACCATTGGACTACTAATCTCTTATGTGTCTACCCTAGAAGCTAGGCACAACTAATGGTACAGCCATACCAAGCAAGTTACTCTCCACATGTATCGCCTAGCCATGGTAAGGTCTGATAGAAAAGGGAGGAACATAAGGTGTACGACATTGTTAGACTTGTTTGAGAACAACATATTCTTGATCAATTGCATGATATGTGTCCTCGTGAAGCATTGCACTATCTTGTCATCCGCATCAAAAGGAAAATAAGCGAAATTGTCCCTTAACTAAGATGACTTCAATCTAGTACCCTTTAAGACACTCTCTAGTGGGTGAATTCCTAATAAGCGATGACATAACTTGACCTAGCCAGTAGACATTGTTATGCCAATAACTACATTACCGTCTGTTGACAGACCTATGAGCAAAGATATATCCTATAGCGTCACTGTCATCTTGCCAGTGTAGAAGTGAAACGTATATGTCTCTTCTCTCCATTGCTCAACCAAAGTGGTAATCAATTGCCAATCCAATTGTATGAAGGGAACTTGTTGTGCACCAATGAAGCTTGACTACTCCAAATATGGGATCATATATGGATCTATCGAGATCTCTTCACCATCCCACCTAAATATTGTCTTATGTCTATAGCACCTAAGCCAGTAGTTTTCCTGTAACCAAGGAAGAAGAACTATTGTTACAATTAATACATGAATTAAACAAATCATAAGTATGTTTTCCATTTGTTATTTCTTACTTGACCACCCTACACTAGCTCAGACCTATAGGATGGCTACAAGTGAAGTAGTGACATATTTGCTAATCCTAGATACATCTGCTCCTACAAGTGCAAAAGAGAAAAAAAAAAAATACTAAGCTTACTACAAACTCATAATGTAAAAACAAAACGTTAGAAAAAGAACAACTTCTTAAATACATTTCCACATATATAATCAATCGATATTATCATAGGTATTTTCACTTTTACTAAGTCAACTACCGGTAGATCCACACGACATTAGTTATCTTCATCATTGCGGACATCTTCTTCTATTATGTCTATCCCTACTACATAGTCCATAAGTGTAAGTTTGTGATCCCTTCCGAATTTCTATCTCATTTTGGAACTGTTTCTCTTGTGGCTTACTTGAATTCTTAACCCTATCTAATGTTGTATCTGAATGCCATACAATAATGTTAAGATATGACTAATTGGACTTATCAGTACAAGGCATGAAGGAATGTGTGCATACATGTAGCTGATTTTGTAATGTGTACCAATCCCCAATATGTGCAACACAGTCCATGCTTATTTTTCCCATAACAACTATAGCGTATGAGCATGGAATTTTGTATGTTTACCATTTATTATAAGTTGTTATAACTCGAGAGGGCTAGTCATAGTCATGGCAATCGTTGTATACCGTACAAAGGACTATAAATTAACTTCCCTCTTAATCAACGACCATTCATGCGATATATAAAGCTACTATTACTAGTACGGCTAGGCAAGTGTAAGTAATATCATTTCATAATAATAATAACCAACTATTGAAACATAAAACACATATATTTATATAGAACTTTATAGATGAAAAGGTGATAAGAATTCATATTACAACTGCTATCATATAATATTACATAATAAGGTTCTAGAACTAAATACAATATCATAAGTGCACTCATATCACATCTTATTCCCTCATCAACCCCCCTTGATGTATAACTAACCTCGGGCATATGACGGCCTGACTCCACAAACAACTCAGTCTACGAAAGTAGACTACAAGGATATAAGCTAACTAGTTTAGTAAGATAATTCTCTCAACCATAGAGCAAATAAGTTATACAATAATTTAATTCAATTATATAAATGTATGAACAATTAATATGCTATACAAATACATATAGGTGATCAAGTACTGCATGCAACTCAGATTTAACGCTCTCCGAAGTTAGGGTTAGAGATACATCGGTAATAGTTAGATCCGGGTATCATACTAGAACTTATATCATAACGAAACTCCACATTTCGTATTCAAAATATAATAGTATATCCATTCTCAATTTTTATAAAAAATAAATTCTATATATGATTGTAAGTAGGTTTATACAGCCCTCACTCATTCTTAAATGAAGGCCTCTGGATTTGACTCTTAGCTAGGCAGTTAGTACCTCTAATGCCCAGTGATCCCGTAGGCCAAGGTAAGGTCACATTGCATCGTACAAAATTTGTAACAACAAATAATTAACCTACATATAGCTTTTTGCTACCTCTGTGTGATGTGACAGCCGAAATTTGTTATGCAGTGCATGATTATACATGATTTAATTTAGTTTTTTCAAGTTAGATAATGTTATGTCTTATTATGTAGTGACCAACAAGGTCACAGACAATCAATTCCTATCAAATTGACTATGTGATATTATATTTTAAAGTAAATTCAATATCAATAAACAGTATTATATATAAGTATAACCTAACTCCACACAACATTTAATCAATAATAACAATTTAAATTCATTAACTACATACATAAGTAAGTATGAAATCATTAGAAAAAACTCACTCAGCCATAATCAACTTAAGGGTCGTAGTAGTTTGACAGCAACTCAGGGTCAAAGTTGAGATTATCTAAGAATAAGGAATATAGAAAGTAGTAAATTTAAAAATAAAATAACTAAGCTAGTATAGTAATTTGTATTGTTTACTTAACTCAGTTATTAGTTTTCATGAAATAATCAATTCAAGCTTTTTATCGAATCACATATAACTTTTTCGATTTAACTCAGATTTTTATAAACTTATAGTCCATTTCGATCATTTTTTAGCTTACTTTATCGTATCGAGGTTCGTTTTGGACGTTATAACTCGCAATTTGAACTGTGATATAAAAATATCACAAAATTCATTATTTTAACTTAAAAAGTATATAATATCAATTTAAGTTTTTTATTAGTATATTTACGATTTAATAATTACTTATATCGTATAATTGATAATTTTCTTATTTTAAGCTTATTTTACTATAATTACTTATTTTTATTTATTTTTGAGATTTCAGAATTATTAATTCAATTTTTTCTACTTAATTAATTAATTATTATTAGTATTATTAATTACGAAAATTAATTAATTTATAATAAATGGTGACGTGGCAGTATATGGAAGTGCCACGTGTCACCTTTGTATATTTTTCTAAATGTTCCATTATTTTCCTATTTTACAGTATAATTATATCTACATATAAATACGTATTATTATATTTCATTAAATTTTCTAATTTACTTAATTAGTATTCTTTTCTTAATTTATGATATTCTTACATATATATATTTATTAACTTACTTTATTTATTAAATTAATATTATAGTATATGGTATATCGTATATTGTATATCATATATACTTATTTAATTATACTTATATTTTACGTTTACGTATATGTCACTATTTATATACGTATATTATATGTTATATAATAACTCATTCTAACTTTATTTATACATTGTGTACAAGCATAATATGCACTTAGTTATACTTTATATACTTATGTACATATACGGTTGCGCTATATACATATATATATATACACTAAAATACAAAATAATATTAATAATATGTATATATATATATACAAATATACAAAATTCATATACTTTGAAACTATTAAGTATATATACATATATTATACGTATACATGTATATACCTTATTTATTAAAATTAACAAGTAAATATATATACATAAATAATTAAATAAAATACTAAATATATATACATGTATATAAAGGAAACACCTAATACATATACATATACTATACGTGTATACCTACATATATTATATAACAAAATACTAAATATACATACATATATAATACACATGCATACATATGTACAAAAATACATATGTAGGAAAAATACATACTATATGTACATATGTATCATATACGTATATTTATATGCATATTTCATATAAAATAATTATCATGTACATATACACGTATATAATATATAAAAAAATACTATGTACATACTTTATACTATATACCTCTATAATTACACATACATACATGTAATACGTAAAATAAAATTAACAAATACTCACTATACATGTACATACTATATGATATACTTATGTATAAGTAAAATAAATAAGCTTACCTAACTTTTTTAATTAATTTGAACAATATTTTCTTTTTCCTCTTCTTCTTCTTCTTATTTTTCTTCTTCTTTGTTTTTGGTTTGGTTTCTTCTTTTTCTTTTACTTTTGGGTTTTTTTTTCTTTCTTTCGAATACTCCAAACATGATTTCAAGCAAGAGGAAGTGAGCAAATAATAATAATAAGAAAAGAATAAATCCAAGGAAATTAAAGCATTAAATTAGATAAGACGTATGCTTTAAGAGATTTATCCTTGTTCCATAATTTTAATGACACTTGTAATTTATTTTTACACACATGGGCTGCTGTGTTTATGTACTAGAATTTACGTGGAGAATGAAAAGAAAATAGGAAGAAGGCAAAAGAAAAGAAAAAGAAAGAAAAAGGGAAATAAAAATAAATATATGTAATTTTTCCAAACATAAAAATAATAAAAATAACATTTATAAATTAATTTTTGGATTTTATGAAAATTTATTAATTTAATTAGTATCCGTAACATTGATGATATTTACAAGTTATTTTTACGTGTTCGTTAAAAGTTTTATGCGATTACATGATTTAGTTAATAATTACAATCAACTATTACTGTATTACTATTAAGTAATATTTATTCACTTTATAAACTTAAAGTTATAATTTTAGGGTTTTAGTCAAGTTCAAATTCGATTTCGAGTAATTACACATACATCAGATTTAGGGTTTTTATACGCGATTTAGGTTTCAATCAATTTTCTAAGGTTTTTATGATCAATACTATATTCGGTTTCTTAATTTAATAAAAATTTTATCTTTAGTAGCCTTATCAACTCATGATATAGTCTAAAACACTCAAACTTAAATTAAGGTTTAGACTACTAACTACATAGGGTTTACGCAAGTACACCGGAAGTCCTAAGTGCAACTGTATGGTTATTCTCTCCTTTCTACTTGTATGTCTTAGGTCTTGACACTGTAATGATCTCGAATATCTACTCATTATAGTAAAAAATCATGATACGGTGACTATTAGCCACTTTACGCCACTGGTTAAACTTTCTCTCCGTGAATTTGGTCAATACTTTGCCAATGCTCATTTACTCCACTAACTCGATCCTATGTTTGTTGAAGTAGTCGTTGCAATTGTAGAAAGTTTTCTTAAGTAGTGTCATGACAAATAAGTATCATGCAAAGCACTATTATAACTTTCTACAATGTTTGTCATCCCATGACCAAACCGAGCTCTGTCGTCATATGCCAGCTCCACATTTTAAGATGCGGGTCTCTAAAGTAATTTTTAATATGGGGGCTCATAGTCTTGGCCTTGTCATAGTAGACACAAAAATTTTGAGGTTATAACTTGTAAGCAGCCTTCCTTATCAACTCTTTGCATTCTTTGTTCTTAGTCCGAGTGTTGAAGTTATAGGTAACGTGTCGAATACACCACTACCAAGGCTAACCACTTGGCCAAATTGCATTCTCACCCTATATTATAGACTAGATCCCAACATGACGGTCTGAAATCAAATACATATCAGTATGATCTCTTATAACGTGCATGAGTACACACATTAAGAACCAACTCTAACTATCTTAACATTCCTCATCAACTAAGGCAAAACTAAGTGGGATTATGTGATTTTGACCATCAACTTTGGTCGTAATTAACAGTTTTTGCTTGTACTTCCCATAGACAAATGTTCCATCGATTGTAATTATAGGCCTACAATGTATAAACGCCTTAATGCATGGTTCAAATGCCTAAAAAACTTTGTCAAAGAATACATACTAGGTCGTATCATTATCTCACCATTTCCACTCTACCATAGTACCGAGATTACCTATCGAATTGTATTTTGTAAATGTGGGAATACCACATATGATTCCTCCCACTTTTCGTAAACCTATTTAATCGCTTTGCGCTGCGCTTCTCTAATTCTCTTGTTGTGCATGATATAACTGTATTTCTTGCAAATACTCACCTGTAAGTATCTTACCTTAACGCTTGGTGACTCTTGAACATCCTTAATAAAAAAATGCGATAGGGTTTTTGAGTCTATTTTCGAGTTATCTTGGCTTATTGTAAGATTAAGGCATGTGTGTGGACCTATGAACCTGGTTATCACAAAGCATCCTACATATTGTTTCTTATAAGCTCTAAGTCTCCACCTATAGCCCTTTTCCTAACCAATGTATCTGATAGACCATAACATCGGTTTGAACTCCTTTACAATGAAGTCATGGTGGTTCATAACATGATGTAGTATCACAGATGTTTGTAGATGGTTTTTATTTTTGAACAACATGCGCACCTTCAATTCATCACTGAAGCTCTATTCACCACTACTTATACTACCTTTAGACGCCACCAATTCATCCCCTACACTTATTGTATAGAAAGGTACGGGTTTTGACATCCTCACCGCATCCACACATGTCACTAACCCATGCCTGCAATGGTTTTGTCCATGTAACCCTTGTGCTTCTTCCACTTCCTATAACCAACATTCACATGGGCCATCATCGACGTTACAATCTGTATCATTGGAATCTTCATCAATGTCAACGCATGCTAGTTCACTCTTTACATCAGTATCTTTATTAGACTTGCTAGTGATCAATACATTAGGTTCACTGGACATGCAATTGCTATTCGATACGTGACTCGATAGGATTGATTGGGATTTGAATACCTCAATTTCAACTTGTAGTCTAACATCATCACATTGCCATTCGACATCATGTTCAACTGCGAGAGGGGCTATTGATGGTGGGTTCACTTCATGAATTTCAATATTCATCTCCGTAGAACTGCCAACTCCACCACGTCCTATTGAGGAAGCCATCAATTGTTGGACATCATAATCATCGCTGATGGGGATGGTACAGAACATATCCTTAGTCCTGCCTATGAGGGGGCTTTTATGAATCAACTTGATCCAGTGTATCGTCATATCAACCCGAAGTCGATTACATATCAATCCAACTACTTAGTCATACATAGCCCCAAATGAAACTCTAACTACTGCTCTTGGGCACCTATTATACCAGACCCAATCCTCTCCCTCCATAATATTTCCACCAATATAACAAACCAACCTTATATTATCCATTATACACCTATTTACCACATCAACTACATAAACTTCAGCATGCATATGTAAAAATATTACCTTATACTAACAAACACACTCTACTCAAGTTCATGAACACATTACTTAATTTTATTTCACTATCATAATCCCTTAACGGCGTTACAATCAGTAATTACTCTAACTGAAACAAATAAAGAAGTTACACCGCCTCGCAAGCCGATTCATTATCTATACCCCTCAACAATAATTATTTGTACACGTATTACGTAATATACATGTATACACACAATACAGTACCTACATACATTATACATAAACTATACTAAATAACAAATATAATGTTTTGGGGAAAAAATTATTAAAACATTAACGTCATACAAAAAAAAATATGGTACGTATATATAATTGACTAACAAATATAAATTTATACAAAAAAATAGCTCAGCTTACAAGCAATGGTGAATAGAAAATTATTCAATCCAACTATATGTCATAAAATAGACAAATGTACTCACTTACCTAAAAATTACCAATAGACAACAATGTACCACCATGCATCAAGTAAATGACAAAGTCATGACTAAGAACAAACAACGTCAGTTGCTAGATGGGTCCAAGCCTGTAAAAAGCTCGAAAGAACTAATGGAAGAAAGTGAGAAAGGAATGAATGACGAATGAAAGGTAATAAAAACCTACGAACAGCTCTAGAGAATATAACGCATCAATGGAACTACCGAGGACTCATGGCACAATTCGATATGATGCACGAATTGATCCAGTGAGGTTACTCGCCACCTAGCCTTGGTCAAGGGTTAGGATAAGAGTGATGCTAAGAGTAAATAGGGTGTTTATGCGAGGAAGAAAATACTCAAGTATATTTGGAATAATCTGCTTCTCACAACTACAAGTACAAGGGTATTTATACCTACAAGTTAGGGTAACCTACCTAAAAAGGAAAAGAAAAAAAAAAGGTATTTTCTAAGGAAGTAAAGAACAAAATACACAAGGATAAAAATGAATATATAAGAAAAACAATCATTGGTGCTACAGATTCTACACATGATACTGTACACAAGTCGATGCTACGTTGGCGAGATTGTTAGAAGATGCAAACAAAAAAGTACGGATGGATGGCCTAGTTAGTCTGGAGTCTCTCTTTCTCAGCTTCTCGACAAGGAAGATGCTGAGTAATTAGTCAGATCGGCTGTAAGTGAGTAATCTTCAATTTGGTGTACTACAGAAAGATGAGGAGTCATATGGCTCAGCATGAAGAGTGACATAGCAAGGAAGTAATCAGCCTTAACAGGGATCGGTTGGAACAGAAGGATTCATCATGTTAGTCCTTCTACTCCTCGAGCTCGACTGTAAGTCAAAGGTCCGGTAGCTTGATTCCTATAATTTCCTTAGGGTTGTTTTGGATTTAGGATCAAATCTGAATGGTTTTCGCTCAGTTCTCTATCAAGGTGATACAGATTGAGGTTGGCAATGTTGAAGGCGTCAGAAACCCCATGGTCCTCGCGCAATTCCAACCTATAGGCATTATCATTTATCTTCTAAAGGATTTTGAAAGATCCTTCTACTTTTGCAGATAATTTGTTCATCCTCTTATTTGGGAATCGTTCCTTACTAAGGTGCAACCACACCAAGTCTCCTGGTTGAAATTGTTTAGCTATCCTACCTTTAGTCTTTTCTTGCATTCTTCTAGCAGCTTAATCTATGTGACAAGTGACCTTATCATAGAAGTGCTGAAGGGATCGAGCTTTAGCCAAGGCATTGTAGTCTTCTTGCATAGGTATGAGTGTAGGGGTGTGATCGAGGGGCAACTCAGGATTGAAACCATAGACCACTTCAAAAGGAGTCTACTTAGTGGTGTCATATACTATCCAATTGTAAGTAAACTCAATAATAGGTAAGCAGACATCCCAGCTAACCAAGTTCTTGCCTACTGCAGCTCGGAGTAGAGATCCCAAAGTGCGGTTAACCACTTCTGTTTGGCCATCTGTTTGAGAGTGGCAGGAAATACTAAACAGTAGTTTGGTCCCCATCCAACACCACAAGGTCCTCTAAAAATAACTCAAGAACTTCGAGTCTCTATTGAAGACTACACTTCTCAATACACTGTGTATCCATACAATCTCTTGCAAGAAAAGAGAAGCAATAGTCGAAGCATTGTTAGTTTTTGAGCAAAGCATGAAGTGTACCATTTTGCTAAACTAATCCATGACGACCATTATATAATCTTTGCCTTGGATAGTTCGCGGTAGTCCGAGAATAAAGTCTATGCTCAATTTAGTCCATGGCTCCATCGGGATAGGCAAAGGCATTGCTTTCCCTTATACGGTTCGGCATTTAACTTTCTTGCACATGGCACAGCCTTCAACCACTCAGTGTACATCTCTCCTCATTTTCGGCCAATAGAATCGATCATTCAATAGCTCACAGTTCTCCTTTCTCTAAAATGACCCGAAAGTCCTCCATTGTGGACTTCCCTGATCAATAGCTCCCTCAATGAACAAATCGGCACGCATAATTTTCTGCCTCGAAACAAGTAGCCATCCTCCACATGATACTTGTCCACTGTCCTCCCATCGACGCATCGCGAAATTATGGGTCTGAAGTGTAAATCCTCAGAGTACTACTCTTTGATACTTACGAACCCAAATAATTTGGTTTATAGCTCTGATAAAAGCACATATCTCCATAAAAGAGCATCTGCAACTATGTTGGTCTTTTCCTGCTTGTACTTTATTACAAAATTCAATCCTTCAAGAAATTCAACCCATCTTACCTGCTGCTTCGACAACTTGGTCTGACTATAGAGGTACCTCAGCAATTCATGGTCAGTATATATGACAAATTCTCTACAGTAAATAGTATTACCATACTTGCAGTGCTATGATCAGTGCCAAAAGTTTCTTGTCATATACAGAGTAATTCAGTTGTGGTCCTCAAAGCTCTCATTGTAGAAAGCAATTGGTTGGCCTTCCTGCATCAGAACAATGCCTACTCCAATGCCTGATGCATCACACTCTAGCTCAAAGATTTTCTTGAAGTTAAGTAGAACTAACACTGGGATAGAGGTCAATCTTTATTTTATCTTAGCAAAGCTTCTCTCGTCCCTTTCTCCCCATCGTAAGTCGGTGTTTTTCTTCATTTGTTTAGTAAGTGGTGTAGCAAAGGTATTAAAATTCTTGATGAATCTTTTGTAAAACGAAGCCAATTCATGGAAACTTCTTACGTTGACATAAGTAGTAGGAGTCTGCTACTTAACGATTGCTCGGATCTTCTCATCATCGACTTGTAAGCCTCCTCCACTGACTACATATCCTAAGAATACCACTTCCTCCTAGCAAAAGCTACATTTCTTTAGATTACCAAATAGTCTCTTAGCACGGAGAATATTCAGGACTACTCTAAGATATTCATAGTAACTCAGCATGTCGGCATTATAGACCAGGATGTCGTCAAAGTACACTACAATACATTTCCTTATGAAATTTCTCAGCACATAGTTTATTAGTCTCATGAAAGTGCTCAGGGCATTCGATAAGCCAAAGGGCATGACCATTCATTCGTAAAGTCCATATCGAGTCATGAATGCAGTCTTCCACTTATCCCTTGGTTTCATGCGGATTTGATGGTAACCAGATTTAAGATCAATCTTGCTAAAAATCTTGGCTCCACTCAGTTCATCCAACATGTCTTCTAGCTTTAAGATCAGATGCTTGTATTTGATCGTGATCTTATTCACAGCTCAATTGTCTACACACATTCGCTAGGTTCCATCCTTCTTTAACACTAAAAGCGCCGACACAGCACAAGGGCTTTTCTCTAACATATCCTCTCTCAAGCAAGTCGTTGACTTGACATTGGGGCTTAGAAGCCTGCTCAAGATTCATCCGATAAGCTGGCTTATTCGGTAGTGCGATGCCTATTATGCCCCGAAGTCGCAGAGTTGCAACAGTCCTGTCGTGTAAACCATTCTATGATAGTAACTAACCTCACAATATTTACCATAGACATGATCTACATAAGGCGTTGACGACTCCTTGCTTTGAAGTAAACAGTCCTATTAACAGTTATACTACAAGTATGATAAATATTACAAATTTCTAATAAGCATAGATAAATATCAATAAGTCCACAGAGTTTCCCAAGAAGTTTTACATAAACACAACAGTTCATTATATTACATAATAACTATCAGTCTTTTATCCTTAACTACAAGGTCACTCTAGTTACACATTATACTAAGTAACGTGACCCTCACACCCCTGGCTTCAAAGGACTAACCTCTGGGTAATTGTAGGGTGCATAGTATTTGAAGTGTTCAGAAATCAGAACCTGTAAAAGGATCTATAAGAGTATGAGCAACTACAGCTCAGTAAGTTGAATTGGAGACTCATGAATGCATACAAGCACAAACAAGATTATCCATCAATTATTTTCATGCAATGCAACAATCAAGTGTCATCACACAACGTAGTCTGGTCCATTGTGAAATCAGAGAAATTTCGCCCACTCTAATCCGGGTTGAGGAGTTCCATGTTATGTAGCAGCTCACAACCAAACTTAGGCTTGTGCAATGGAGACCTCGCTCCTCCCGCGACTACCTTCGAACCATTGACTTCACCCCCGCCGTGACCTCCTCTCTTGTCACTTAGTTCGACTGAGGATGAAGAAGGGACCATTTTGCAATCCCGCGCTATCCCTTTTGAAGGGGTCGGTATTTGGTTGGAGAATCCTATGATCCCCTAACGGGTTGTAATGCATGACATTTTTGGTTCTTAGAGTCGAATAAGATTAAGTTTCATTTAGGGTGTTCAAACAATTTCACACCAATTCAATCATAACACAAAATCACTCACATCACAATTTCAGCACGAATTTAGATACGTCAAACACATGCGTAAACTACTTACAATCACAACCATATACAAACCTAAGTCTCCAAGTACCATAAAATTAGTACTCTATTACAATAAGCAATAACCCAACTTACTTGAAATTACTCGATCGCTCGATCCCTTAGTCGCAAGCTGATTTGTCTATGGGTGTCCTATAATATAAACAGGTCTTTTTAGTACTTATACTTTAAGGATTCATATTCTAACTCATAATTTAACTCATTTTTCCAAGTATACATATAACGTACTAATGATTCATTGTACTCTATTTCGGGGTCCGAATCCTAAATTAGCTTTTAAATTTTGATTCCTAAGTCTTAAATATGCTCGAATCCTAATGTGACATTAATCACATTACACTCGGGTATTCAAATATCCTATTAGGTCTTAATTTAGTATTCTAAACTATTCAGTACACGCTAACCCTAATTGGGGTGTCAGATTTATTCCCGATATGAGAAAATCTTACGTTTTGAGACATTTACTTAAAATTAAATGTTATTTCAGGTTTATTATTTTTCTGATTTCTATTATAATATTATCTAATAACCCTAATTTTTTAGATTTATTAATTTTTAATTTCACATATTACTAATTTCTTACATTAACTACCTAATTCCCTCAATTAACCATACTTAATACTCCAAAGGCTAAGATTAGATTTCCACATCAAAGATTAGCATTCCTAAACATCTAATTACTAACTAAACCAGTAATTAGTATCTTAATCACCTAATTAACCCAAAATTATCCAATTTTTCCATCATTTTAGGGCTAAAAATTAACTTAAAAATTTAGAAAATTAATTTTCAAAAAATGGCTTCATAACACTGTTCTATATCACATGAGTATCCTATAGAAAAAAATTGAGCTCCAAACTACATTCCTAAGCCTATTTATTTCTAATTCTAATTATGCTCGGTTTTGTTCAATTTGTTAAGGACTCTATATTTCCAGACGTGATTAAACTAAATCACTATTTTCCCCTAAATATACATACAATAAAACCTCAGAATAACAAGTTTCATAATTTTCTGGGCAGAATAACTATTTTTATGAAATTATACAAAATCGGGACAATTATGGGACTCACCCGATTCGATGCTTTCTGGCCGTCCAAACCCGGTCCAAGGTTGTCGACCGACCCAAACGGTGGGTCTAGTATAGGGTGGTGGTGGTGGCTCGGTCCCAGGTGGTGATGAGATGTGGGTTTGGCTCACTTGCCCAATCTGTACAGTTTTCTTTTCTTTTTTTTTTTTTTTTGTTTTCTAAATTTTCTCTCAAATTTTTGAGTCTCATGATTTTTCTCAGATTCCTCATTTCCCAAATGAGTTTTGGAAATTTTTCCCCTATTTATAGACGATTTTTGTAATTATTATGCATTAATTAGACATAACTTTACCCAATTCCCTTAATTTTTGGCTTTTGTGTTACCTAATTCTAATTGGTTGATTTTTATTTGGCAGATCCTGACATGCCACGACCTGATTTGGATCATCTCATCCTCTTCTGATTTTTTTCTGATTTTTCCATAATTAATTTATAATTTTCTTTAATTATTTACTTAGTTTTTGGCCAATTTAGGTAATTTCGCGTATTTTTATCTATACGTAAATACATGTGGGGCACAAGTGAACATTCCTAATTATTATTTTGGTCATTCTAAAATTTTTAGTATACATATAATCTATCTCTAATAATTTATTAGTTATTAGATTATATTTTTCGCCTTTTTGGTAATTAGCAATTATTATACTTAAAATTTGAAAATTTTATAGTCTCCTATTTTACTACTTATTTTCTTAAATTTAAGTTTACATGGTCATTTTTACTAATATTTCTCTCAATAGTTTATAATTTGGGTTTGATCGGATCTTTTAACCGATCGCCCTAAACCTTGGGTTCTAAGTTCAATCCTATGGTTACTTAGCTTAATTTTAGAGCTTACAATGTCGAGTACTAAGTTAATGCAATGCTCTACCCCTCCAGTTGTGGGTAGCCCCTTAGGTAATTGTTCAAGAAATAGATCGGCATATTCATCTAACAACTCTTTAATTTCTTGGGGTAGCTCACCTTGCTCCTTCATTTCCAACAATTGCCTAACTAACAAGAGGGTCAACTCATCAGCATTGATGGCCTCTCGGAGCTTGGCTCTACTCATCACCAGAGCCTTCTTCGATCCACAAGCAAGTTTTGTTTGTAACTTATTAACTTCTCTCAACGACATCAGATTCAATGTGATCTTCCGGTCATCCTTCTCGAACATATACGTATTCCTATAGCCGTCATGTATAACTCTCCTATCAAACAACCATGGTAGGAAGCACACATAGGCATTATGTCGCAGAGAATCTAGTCAGAGTAATTCTCTCTAGTGATCGGCAATAGTATTTGCTAGGTGACATGTAATGCTCCTTTCTCACTCAACTACTGCAACTTGTATGGCCTCAAATCTGCAACAGTTAGCAACTTCAGTTTTGAAACAAGATTAGCTGATGTCACATTAGTACAGCTTCCACTATCCACGATGAGGGCGCATACTTGATCATTCACCTTACAGGTGGTATGGAATAAATCCTTTCCCTACTCTTCCTCTTGCGAGGGTTCTACATTCATAGTACACTAAAACAACCATGAGCAACTTATCCAAGTCTTCAGCAAACATGTCCTCTTTAATCAACTCTTTCTTGGTAGGGACCTCTATAAGCCCTAAATATAATCTATGTAACTATAAGATTAGGCTTTGTACGTAAGGTTTAGGACGATTAGCTAAATGATTCAATCAAGCCTAAATTATAAATTAAAGCTACAAATATTAGTAAAATAGCCTCATAAGTTTAAATTTAAGAAAATAAGTAATAAAATAAGAGAATATAAAATTTTTAAATTTTAAGTATATTACTCGTTATTTATCGAAAATATGTAAAATACATTCTGATAATTAATGAATCACTAGAAATAAATTATATGTACGCTAAAAATTATAGAACGACGTAAATAATATTTAAGAGTATTTACTTATACTTTATATGTATTTATGTGTAGGTAGAAATACACGAAATTACCTAAATTGTCCAAAATTTGCTAGAAAATTGCTAAATAATTAAAGAAAATTATAAAAAAAATCAAAGAAAAATAAGAAAAAAATCTGAAAGGTTGAGATCTATCCAAAATTTGATTGTGGCAGCTAAGGGAGAGGGAAAAAAATTTAGACCAATGAAAATCAAACGCTTAAAAGGCAAAATGGAAGAGGATATAGGCTTACTCTTATCTAATTAATGCGTTAAAATTGCTTTGCAACTCTATAAATAGCAAGAAAATTGGGGAGTTGAAAAAAATTGGAGAGAATTGAAAATTGAGAGGAAAAACTAGGATTTCAAAAATTTACATAAAATTGTGTAATTAAGGAAATTAGGCAAACCTATGAATCAACACCACCTAGGACCAAACCACTATCACTAACCTACTCCAAACCGAGCGTTTGGACCAACCAACAACCCCTAGGCTATTGCTGGTGGTTGAAAGCCCAAGAGTCAGGTGAGTCTAAAATTTCATCCGATTTTGCAAAATTTATTAAAATTATTAATATTACTTAGAAAATTATGAATTTGATTATATGTTTTATTGTATTTAAATTTAGGGAAAAATAGTCATTAAGTTTAATTATGTCTGTAAATATAGGGTGCTTAAGAAATTAAGCAAAATCAAGCATATTTAGAATTAAAAATAAATAGGCTAAGGAGTATAGTTTTGACCTTAATTTTTTTCTATAGACTAATTAAGTGATATAGAATAATGCTATGAAGCTATTTTTTTAAATTAAAATTAAAAATTTTAAGTAATTTTTTAGCCCTAAAATGATGAGAAAAATAAATAATTTTGGACTAATTAAGTAATTAAATGATTAATTACTGATTTAGAAGGTAATTAAATGTTTAGGGATGTCAATCTCTAATATGGTAACATAATCATAGCACTTAGAGTATTAAATGCAATTAACATGGGAATTATGTAATAAATATGGATTAATTGATACTATGTACAATTAGAATTATGATAATTATAAAATATTGGGTTAAATTGGAAAATATAATGATAATATTAATATGTATTAAATTTGGTATAAAACTTAATTTTAGATAATTATACGAAAAATGTAAAATTTTCTTACATCATAAGTAAACCCGATATACTAATCAGGATTAAAATGTACCAAGTGAATTAAAATACTGAATTAAGACCAAGCATGATATTAGGATACTCAAGTTTAATATGATTAATTTCACATTAGGGTTCAAAACGTATTTTAAGATTTATTTGTAGTTAGAATCGATTTAGAGCTTGAACCGGAATTAGATTCGAAAATTGAACCTTAAACTAACGTAGAATGAATCGTTAGTAAATAATAGGTACATAAGGAGAATTGAGTTAAATCATAACCTAGAATATGTATCATTAAAGTATAAATACCAAAAAGTGTATTTATATTATAGGATACACGGAGATGAGCCAACCTACAACTGAGTGACTAAGCGACTGAGAATTTCAATAAGTTGGGTTTAATACTTCATCATATTTTGGAGTACTGTTTTAGAGTACTCGAAGATTTAGATTTGTGTATGATTGTGATTGTAAGTGGTCTCATGCATATGCCTGTGTATCTGATTTCGTATTGAAATCTGTGTTATGTTTGATGACTGTTATGATTAGAGTGGTGTGAAATTATCTGGTTATCCTAAATCGAACTTAATCCTAATCAACTTAAATGCTAAGACATGCATTGCAACCTTATAGGGGATCATTAGGATTTTCCAACCAAACATCAATACCTTCGAAAAGAATAGTGTTGGATAGTAAATTGGTCTTTTCCTCATCCTTAACCGAACTAAGTGATAGAAGAGGAGGTTACGGTGAGAATGAGGGCATTGGTTCAAAGAATAGTCTTAAGAGGAGTAGTGTCTCCATTGTACAAACCTAGGTTTGGTTATGAGCTACTACATAACATGAAAACTCCTCAACCTGAATTGGAGCAGGTGAAATTACTCTGATTTCGCAACGAACCAAACTACATTGTGTGATGGTATTTGTTTGTTGCATTTCATGAAAATAATTGCTTAATGACTCTGATTGTGCTTGTATACATTCATGAGTTTCCAATTCAACTTACTGAGCTGTAATCGCTTATACTTACATAGATTCTTTTGCAGGTCCTGATTTCTGATTATTTTGACTATTATATCGCATTACAACTATCCGAAGGTTAGTTATCTTTTAAAGCTCTAGGGAGTAAGGATCAACTGGCCCAATAATCAAGTTTTTGTTTAGGGTCTTACTAGTATCTTTAGAATGAAGAACGGCTATATGATATGTGAATTAGCTAATTATTGTATTATGTAGAATCATTAGGAATTCTACAGTAATGTACATGTAATTACATATATTGACTTAATGTTTTAATCGTTACTATAAATTTTAGCTAAAATCTTAATGAACTGTTTACTTCAAAACAAGGAATCGTCAATGCCTTATGTAAATCATATCTATGATAGGTACTGTGAGACCAGTTACTGTCATAAGTTAGTTTACACGGTTGGACTGTTATGACTCTATAACTTCGGGGAGTAACAACCTCCTCCTCTTCGGGTTCTTCATCTGTACTGCCTACTCTAGCTTCGAGACGTCTCCCTTGATGACCATTATCCTACGGTTTGAGCACTGAATAGCCATATGTTTAAACCCTTGACACTTAAAGCACTTGATCTAGTTTGTTTTCCTGCCAAACCCTTGCCTCTTCTCATAAGTTCGGGTCGGTACTTCACTATCAGGTTAGCCTTTCTGCTCGGCTCGTACATCAATATTTTTGTTCAGCTTTATACTCGATTGAGTTTGGTGACTTGCCTGTCCAGGTCGGCTAATCGATACCCTGGCTATTAGTCGGCTCCTCCTTTACCTTTATACTCGCTGGGCAATCCCAACAACTTCGTTTATTGTGTCAAATCATTGGAGCTCTACAATGTCTCGAATGTCTCCTTTCAATCTAGTAATAAATCTTAAGACTATTTGAGTTGGTGGTTCATCCACTTTGCAATGTATCATAAGCATTTGAAATTCCTAAACATACTCGTCAACAATTTGGCTTTCTTATCTTAGCTCCTAAAGCCAAGTGAAAATATTTTGAAAATAGGTCTCTGACACGAATCTGTTCTTGAGTGTTCTCTTCATCTCTAGCTAAGTATTAATCTCTCGATATCCCTCTCATCTCTACATAGCCTGAAAATTCTTCCACTACATGGCAGCATATTTGGAGAACTTAATAACAGCAGTTCTCACCTTCTCATAATCCCCATACTAATAGTAATCAAATATACACTTCACCTCTCTTCCCACTCCATGTATTCATTAGCATTCTCAGATCCATTGAAACTCGAAATTCGAAGCTTCACATGGTTGGATGCTATGGGGACCCGTACACGCTTTTCTTTAAAATACTCTTCTTCTTCCTCTTCCTCATCTCCCATGCTTGCCAAATCAATTCTTCTCCTCACTAATCCACTTACTCCTCCACCTCGAACAAGTCAAGCTGGGTTTTAACCTTTAACAGGCTGAGCAACTTATAGGTTGTTTTACGTGGCCTTAATGGGGCATAACAACGCATGTATAGCTTCTGTTAAATCCACCAAGAGATTAATTATCTCATCAAGTCTCTCATCAATGCTTCTAGGAGATCCCTTGGACTATCGTCCATATTGGACAACTCCATTGTTCTTGCTAGTACCAACATTCATACTCGGGTCAGTCATTTTTTTCCTCATAAATTCAAGCTCAAATAAACACTTAAGGAAATTAACAGTTAACAACATAGCACTCAAAGGAACACAGTAACTTGCTTCTGTTTCATGTACACAAAATAGAGTATAATAGAACTTTGAAAATATATGTCAACTTGAACAAAACCTCCGCTTTGATACTAAGATGTTGCGTACCATTACCAAGAACAAACAAGGCCGATCACTGGATGGGTCTAAGCTTATAGAAAGCTCGAAAGAATTAATGGAAGAAAGTGCAAAAGGAATGAATGATGAATGAAAGGTAAGCAAAACCCACGAATAGCTTGAGAGGTTATGATGTACCAATGAAACTTTCAAGGACTTACGGCACAATTCAATGTAACACACGAATCAATTTGATGAGGTTACTCATCATCTAGCTTTGCTCAAGGGTTAGGATAAGAGTGATGCCAAGAGTAAACAGGGTATTTACACAAGGAAGAAAATACTCAAGTGTATTACGAATAATCTGCTTCTTACAGCTACAAGTATAAAGATATTTATACCTATAAATTAGGGCAACTTGCCTAAAAAAGAAAAGACAAAAAAAGCATTTCCTAAGGAAGTAAAGAACAAGATACAAAAGGATAAAAATGAATATACAAGAAAAACAATTATTTGTGCAACAAATTGTACACATGATATTGTTAGAAGATGCGGACAAAAAAATACGGACAATTAGCTTATCTGACCAAAGATGGCTTAGTTAGTCCGAAGTCTTTTTTTTCTTGGCTTTTCGGCAAGGAAGATGCTGAGTAATTGGTTGACTCGGGTACGAGTGAGTAATCTTCAATTCGGCACACTATAGAAAAATTGGCAATCATATGGCTTAACATGAAAGGTGACTCGGCAAAGATGTACTCGGTCTAGGTAAGGAAGTACTCGGTCTATGCAGGAATTGGTTAGAATAGAAGGATTTGTTGTGCCAGTCCCTTTATTCCTTGGGCTCTACTGCGGGTCAGAGGTCTAGTAACCTAATTCCAATCATAGCACTATTTCTTCGAAAAACATGTACTTAAAATGAATCAAAACAAGTAAAAATGATACATTTTTCTATATTGATGTCTAGAGAGAGAAAGTGATGATAGCGCACCAATTGTTTCCCTATTTTCAAAAAACTTCCTACAAGAAAGATCTACACCACGTAACTACTCCAATTCTATGATTAATTCGTTAAAAAACAGACTTAGATGATTGATTTGGTAAAGAGATTTTGCAGATAGCTTAAGAGAGAGAGTTGGGAAGCTATTAGACTTGCATATAGAATGGGGGAGGAGAAAGATAGGGAGGAATAAATCCCCATGTAAAGCACTTTTTTAAAAGGCGATTTCAACTGTGATATTTTTGAAAATATTTTTTTAGGAGCCGCATTTTTGTAATTTTTTATTTTTATTTTTTTCATTTTTTCCCTTTTCCTATATATTGATGCATATTTATGATTGTGTAAAGGAGGTTGGTTGAATAATTTTAGGAGAAACAAATAATCCTCCTAAACCTTGATTTGATTATAGACTTACCTCTAAACTTTAAATATTACAAAATTAATCTCTTAAATTTTGATAGATTGGCAAATAACCCATATATTGTAAATGATCTTCCTAAACTTTGACCTTAGTGTAAAAATACCTATTGAACTTATGAAAGTGTATTTTAAAATTACCTAAACTTTAATCAAAGTGTGACCTTTTAAATTAAAGACGAAAATATCCCTTATATTGTTAATTTATCAAAGTTTAATAGGTGATTTACAATATTTAAAGGCTTAGTAGATGAATCTAGACCTAGGTTAAAGTTTAAGGGTGTTGTTTAGTAATCTTCTTAATGGACATGAAAGCCCGCAAAATAAAAGTGGAGGGGCTAAGAGGGATGTCAAGGTTATCTAATATAGTTACTCCAATACTTAAATTAGAATAGGTCATAACGAAATAGAGGGAATGGAAAATAAGTAGGTGAAAAATAAGGGTTGCAAAGAGAGGATTTACCATAGACCTTAGTCATTTATTTATAGAAAACTTGGCTTAATTGTCTCTATGTGCCAATTGAACTATCTAGGCCACTTTCTAATTTCATAATAGAGGCAATTGGCAATAATTGAGTATAATGACAAACAAATTGTTTACACCCCTTATCATAATTTGAATGTTTAGATACTAAGGCAAGCTTAATTAACCAATCTAAGCTTACACATCCAATTAAGTATACTCATTATTGATGAATAGGCTCATATTGAAGTATGGTTCAAATCAACCAAACAAGTTATTCTAGGTAAAAATAGATGAGCTTAGTTTTCAATTAGATTAACCTAGGCTTGAGGCTCTCAACTAAATTTACCTATTAATAGGGGGATATTTACAATTACCCCTAGTTTTGTTAAGGGACAATATATTTCTTTTTCTTTTTTCTTTTTTCTATCTATTATGGAGGAGAAAAGCAAATCCAGGATAAGCAATGGAGAAGCTTAAGGAAGGAAACATTAGAACTGCTTCCAAGTTATTCCAGCGTTTAAACTTTGAATAACTTTTAATTTTTACTATTTGATTTTTATTTTTTTCAGTTTGACCCAATTGTATTATATATTATAACATATGGAGAGGGTAATCGAATATCATTCGTTCTATTGAGATATTAGTATTCACATCACTTTAACAATGAGAGCTTTAGCAAATAATAAAAGTTTAAAAGTGATCTTTCATTTACTAATAACCAGAATGAGTTAAAATTTTAACTATAATACCTAGACATGTATCAAGTTTGTGAATACAACTAAAGTCATAAAATTGAACTTAAATTGATTTTCACCACTTATGTTTATGAGAGAGTAGCAACTTGCAAAATTGCTCATGTTGCTGCTTGCAAAGACTGTTACTTCTTCCTTTTACTTGCTTTTGGATCTGTTTGAAAATGCACATATAAAATATCTATATAGAGAGAGATAGATAGATAAATGTATTTATGTATATTCAGATAGAGACACGATTATTGATGGAGGTAACTTAAGTAATGTTGCCAAATACAAGAAGTCTAATTAGATATTTAAAAATTGTTAATTTTAAAAATGAGGTAGTTAATTGAAAAATATGTCTAAAATTTAATTTTCAATGTGACGTTGTGCTAATATTTTTGAAAACCTAGTTGAATTATTAGAAATTTAGTAGATCGTACCAACATTAGAAAGTATCTTTTTATCGAAAATTGCTGATGTGTGATGTGATGATTACGTTTTTATGTATTAAATACGCTATTGGGAACAAGGAACTTATCTTCTTGGTATCGGTTTTTTTTCTTTTAATATGTAAATTCAGGTCATTAAGCAAATTCAACATTATTGCTTCTCATAAACGTTAAGGATATGATTTTCTTTATTTATTCTACTTAATTTTATTATTATTATTTTTTTTTTTTGCAAGAGCCAAGCAATTTTTACAATTCAAGAATGGATTTAGGCAATGTGATTAGCATATAAGATACAACTTTTAGATTATTGAAAAGTTAATAGGTTATTAATAAAAAATATAATAGCTATTTATAGTAAAATTTATTCGTCAATGGAAAATACAATCAATATCCTTTTATTCACTTTTCTCTTTTAACTTCTTAATTTTCTTGATACAACCTCATCTCAAAATTCAAGACACATTACCATGTTTTCATATTTCAAAATGCCGATTTCTTTAAACCAGATCCATTTAAATTTTGTAACTTTTTACTCTTTGTCTAGTTCGGTCGACGTACATTTGAGTCCTTTACCATTCTAAAGTGGGCCAAAACGAGCCCATCTATAGCTACGTGGACCAACTCCGTTAAAACGTAAAACTAGCCTACATGACATTATTTATGGTGACCAACAAAAACAAAATGTATATAAGTGACAAACTAATGTTTAATAAATAGTGTCATATTGTGGAAGGTTTGGCGGCTTTAAGTTCGAGCTAATGCTAGTCTTTACTTTTAGAGCATTTTTAGCCTTGGTTCTTGGCATAAGTAGGACTCTTTGAAATCGTCTTGCAACAAAGCAAGGTAGTTTAGATAAGAATATACTTTTTTAAAAAATACTAGTGATATTAATATATCATATAAATCAATAAATTACATGTAAATATTAATAAAATTTAATCACATGATGATAAGGGATTATACTTTTTGAACAAGTATTAATTATATTTTTATATATTAAAATTTTATAATACTTACACATCACTCATTGATTCATATGATATGTTAATATTATTGAATTTTTTTTTTCATTAGAGGACAATTTTTTCCCCTCATAGACCTTTTCAAGCCTATAAGGTGATCTTGTTTGTTTTGCTTCTATTGTTGCTTTTGCGATGTATTTTTCTATCCTCTTCTTTAAAAGAAAAAAAATTTCACAACATGAGTTCCATAATATTAGGAACAAAATAAAAAATAAAAAAAAGAAAAACTTAATGACATCATTTTGAGAACACTAAGAATAAAGAAAGATGTCACTAAAATGTTGATGTAATACTTAAAGGATCCCATGTGAATCCTTAGTAAGGAAAGGGTTAGGGAAGCCAAAAGAGGTCCTCTCATTCTAAAGTTTGGAAAAGAAAAAATTAATTGTAAAGAAAAAATATACATGTTATATGGATATTTTATAAAGTAAATTTTAACATAATTTTAATTTATCCCCTCTAATTGTATGATTCTACGTCTGTCCTTAATCCTTAAGAATAGAGATAATCTTATACACTATGAATCGAGTCTATTGTTATTAAAACAAACTCTTTCCATTTAAAATTGCATCTATCAATCTATTTTAAACATATGTCTTATCCAGTATATATAATAAATGATAGTAGCACTAGATCATTTTTAAGGTAGCGCAACACAAAGAGAGTAGAACTCTAGCAAGATATACTACAGCTTCTTATACTTCATTTGGTGTAACTTCTTCAAAAACAAATGAGGGTCTTGAAGGAGAGCTTTATTTTGTTCAATATTGGATTGGACAAAATAAAACTCTTCTTCAAGACCCTCATTTGTATGAATTACAACTCCTATAGCTGAAATTAAGATATGTACAACATTGGACATACATTTTGAAGACAAATATTTCACCATTTTTAACTAAACAGAACTTTAGGGAGCTACACAGAAAATTGAGATTAGACTATATATGACTTCTTGGCTTTAATTCAAGACAAAAATATTTTATGAATTTGAGGGCTTTTAGGCTAAGCTTAGTCCTTTCTCTTAAGTGCCATAGATGGGGTTTATTGTTAGTTAGAATGAACTTATCCAATTTAAAGTACTTCGACCAATCTATATTAACCACATGTAGGGTTGGCAATTTGAGACCCGATTTGTAGACCTGGACACAATACGATATGGTTATAAAGAGATTTGGGTCAACAAAAATCAATACAAATAATAAATAAGTCAAACTCGAACACAACACCTTTAAATTTGTAGTTGGGTTTGGGACTAGTTCGTAGACCCATTTACAAACCCATTTATTAAACAGGTCCTGTAAATAAGTCATCGGTCTAACCTATAAGCCTATTTATTATTTATAATTGTATAATATTTACATTTGAATTTATCTTATTCTTATTTTACTTTTACTAACCACTTACAATAATTGTTTATTTTTATATTAATCTAAGGTTTCTACCACTCTTTCTAACTTTTATTCTTTCTATTCCTAGCTACAGCTCTCATAAAACTCGTTCTTTTATCTTATTCTAGGTTAATTTCCAAGTACTTTCTTTGCTAACATTAAAATTAGCAAGTTGCATTGCCTTCTCCATCCATCTTAGTATCATAACATGCGACTTCAAGTCTTCAAGAGTAATAAAGCTCCCTCCTTTTTTTTGTCCTTTAGGCTTTATGTACCAAACTATCGTATCTTTTTTATTTCCTCTCTTTTTTTCTTTTTTTCATTCTTAATGAATCAAATTTTGGATTTTGATGGAACATAATTGAAAAATTCTTGGTTTAATTTATTTTTGTGGTTCATTAACTACCTGGCATCTGTTTTATTATAATAATGGATATCATTCTCAATCTTTTTTCTTCTTTCATTGTATTAGTAGCAATGTGTTCGTAATTTTAGTATTTATGTCCTAAACTTGACCCATTTTTCTCTTTTGAATTAGATGTACATCTTTTGGGTTGATACAAGTCAAGTATGTTATGTTTTGAATAGTATATCACAATTTAATATGCAGTTTTCTACATATTTAGCATAAGCAGCATATCTCCAATCCCTCTCCTCCTCCTCTTCTCACCACTAACCCTCGTACCCACCCTACCCAAACCCCTCCTTATAAAAAAAAAAAAAAAAACTAGAATGGTGTTTCCACGAAGCATTCTTATTAAATCTATAAGTATTTTGTAAATTTATTTCTAACTTTTTAATCGATGAATGAATCTAACCCAAACATAAGACACACTTATTAAATGGTGGATTACGGGTTTAGGTTTTTAAAGACGATTAATAAATGGATCATATTATGGGTTGGAGTTTTCTAGACATAAACTTATTTAGACACAAGATATAATATGAATTACTAACTCTAATCAAATGTAGCCTCATTATTTGATGTAATACCTTATACTTTAGGATTTCCCTTTGTTTTTCATTCTCCCCTTTCTAAATTCCTCTATTTTATGTACTATATCAATCAAAACTAAGGATATCATATTTAAGGTATCCTAAGTATGTGAGGGTGTAAGCCAAAAAAAAAAAAAAAAAAAAAAGGACTACTCTATAGAATACTCAAGTCATTTTGATATGTATTAAATTCAGGTTCAATTTGGCAACAATAATCAAGATCGAGCTACTTGAGTAAATATATCGAAGAGGGTTTGAGTTTCATGATGTTTAGCTTAACAACTCATGGCGTAAATTAAGTTCGAATTGATATTGGCATTAACATTATTTGAGTTAGAAGAAAAATATTTTAAAAGATAAAACCAATTGAGTTAAATTTTGGCTCATTGAGTGCCTTTATGAGCAAAAAATTGAACTTTAAACTCAATTGCACTACAGCTTTTCATTTTTGGATCAACCTCATGCTCAAGCCTAGAATATATTATCCCAATGTGACTCGTTCATGCCTTCGATTTAAGGCTAAGTTATTTTCTATATGCCGGTAAACTAAATTAGTTAACGCTTGATGGAGTTTAGGTTGATACCCTTGATTTCTGACCCTTTATAAATAAAGTATATTACATTTAAGAAGGAGAAGGAGTAGTTGGAGGGGCCATTAAACCTGATATATCTGGCAACCTGAGAAGATTAGAAAGAGGTAAATCCTTTTGGGACTTCATAGCCCGACAGTCTGTTGCCCTGGGCCTCTCAAAGAGAAGCCTCTTACCGAGCATAATGGGCCTAGATTTTCAAAGGTGTTTTTATTTATATGTGTTCATGGGCTCAATGGACTTGCTATTTTATACTTAAGATCAATATTAATTCAATAATTTCGGGCTTGTCTAGAGCCGACACCCGATACAAGCTTTATTTACCAATGTTCTATCTCATTATGTGACAATCACATTTTAGTAAATGGATAAACTAAGTTAAAGACAATATCACAAGTTTTGAAGATTAGCTCAATTTAATTTAAGGGTAAATTGTAATTACGCTCCTATATTATTGATCAGATGTAAATAAATTTAAACTTTTAAATAAAATTTTTAAATATAAGTAAAAACTCTAAAATACCAGTTATGGGGCTTTAGCAACACTTTGAGGTTTATGCGCATGTTTTTAAAAGTTTTGGGAAGGTAAATTTACATTTTGAAAGTACAGGAGCCTATTTGCATCATATCAATAATTTAAATGATATATTTCCAATTATACCTTGATTGTAATTTGAATAGCTTACTCAATATATGAGCATTGCGAATGGAGAAAAGGATCTTTACAAATTGATTAAATAAGAATTTTAAATATTATGGTTGTTGTAATCTAAAAATATGAATATTGATTTCTTAACGAAATGGATTGAATTCAATTACTTTCATCCCTAAATGTTGTAAAATGAGTAGTAGTTGGAACCCTTTTTTTTCTTTTTTCCAAATTAAATAATTGATGTAAATTTCGATGGTTATTTTGTAATTTTTTCCTCCAATAATAACATCAAAACAGACAATAACTGCATCGTGTTAGAACTTCCAACAACCATGTGTTTTCCTGACCTCCATTTACATAATTTAACCACGCAATGTAGAGACCAAAATTGGGGCTAATTCAAAATTTTAGCATCTTAATTAACAAAAATTATATGATTAACAATGGCATAATTGCTTGAGAAGACTTATTTACTAATAAACTAGTTTCGGTATTTATCCACCTTTAATCCAAACACGTGGCATATTAATATTAATAGACTATTTTTTATTAAATCATTGTGACTCAGTAGTATAATTACTGATTTCCATAAGTATGATCAGTGTTTAAATCGCCTTTCCAAAGTTACAACTTAATTGGCAGAAAAAAAAAAAACCTAGTGCTGGTTTGTCAATGCTCACCGAAACATTTAGAAATCAAGATGGACATGCATCTCTACAATCTGTTCAATATGATAAAACAAACACTAAGCTTCTATTCGATATGGGATATGATCCACTTAGAAACCATCAGCTTTGCCTACCATCGTACTTAGAACGAGAATTTAGTAATGAAGGCATGAAGGAGAAAGCCCCAATACGGTACAAGAAATTCGAAGGGGAAAATGTTGAAAATTTCGCCTTTAGTAGAACACTGACCTAGGATTTCAAAGCACTTTTTTTTTTTATTTTTTTTTTTGAAGATCTGGAGACCGATCATGCGTGGAGTAAAAACTTATCCAATTGTAGAAGCTTTATCAGAATCAATGAGTAGGAAAGAAGCCTGCCAGTATTAGCCAAACTTGTCGATCATAACTGGATCGCCACTTAACCAGTTTTATATTGAAGAAAAAATAGATTAGAGGACAGCATGCTTCATATACCTGTAGAATCTGATGAAGGATACTGGGAACCTTAACCCGACTCTGTGGTCATAGATCGACCGCATCCAACGCATAATAAATCATGTGTTATGTGAATATCAGCAAAATTTGAGATCCTTCTTAAAATATTAAAGCAGCCTTCCTATGAGATGTTAAGCCCCACGTCAATTATTAGCCGAGTTATCATCAATTATAGGTAACAATCCTTAAACTTGTTTTTCTCCTTCCTTTCTTTGTTTCATTTTTTTTATAATAAATTTGGGATAAGCAAAACTTTGAATCCCCAACTTTATTTATTTTTCTCGTAAAAACCTTTGTAAGAAGACTGAATATATTAAAATTTACCAAGTTACTAGAAATGTCTCAAATGAATATACATTGCCGAAATCTTCCTCAAGGGATAATGTCAAAATCATTATCTAAACTTTATATATTTCTTCAGCTTTACTTTTGAAATTTGAAATTGCTAAATTTTATACCCAATTAAACTTTTGCTTATCAAATTACATATACTTAAAAGTTTAAATTTAGAAAATATATTACATTAATAAGCTTTCAATTATTAAGTTTATTACCTTTATATAAAAAATATGGTAAATATTTATCGATTAAAAAGTACGAGTTGGAGGTAAAGTAGTAATTTTAGCAAGTAAAAGTTTGATTAAGTATGAAATCTTAACAAAACACAAACTAATTTTTAATTGTTTTGTGCATGTAGTTGGGTGATCACCACATAATAATGCAAACAAATTAATGAAAGATCAACATGAATGAACAAATCTTGCGACCAACTGTAAGATAAACATGGTCCCCATTATTTGAGCTCAAAGAAAATCACGGATTAAGGATAAGGAACGAGACCGTCCCTCTACTGATGACAATTCAATTAGACATACTGAAGGTCCTTCTCCTTCCATCGCTTCCCAATTTTCACATTCTATCTCTTTATCTCCAACACTCAGTACCATCTTCCTATTCTTAACATCAATTATAACTCCAACAGTGGCCACAAATGAGTGCCCTAGGATGATTGAAATCAGACCTATTTCATGTCCAATGTTATGAAATCTGCAGGGGATATGAATTTATCAACCTTCATAAGCACTTCCTTGAAGTTTGTTGATAAAGCGTTAAGCCAATTGAATTTTCATCTCGCTTTTCTTTTAACACATCCCTCAATCCTAACTTCTTGGCTACTAAGAATGCTATCAGATAAACTATTGAACCAAGGTGATATAAGCCTTCTTGAAAAACAAATTGCCTATAGTGTATGCTAAAGTGGACTTACCTAGATCATTCAATTTAGAGCGAAGTGTACTCTAGTTGCATCTATTTGTTTCTAAGACATTATGACAGTCTCTGTGGCCCATTACACATCCACTTCTCACTGCCAACTTCTCCTTTAAGTATAATTTGTGATGACATGTCTATTCTAATGCATGGAAGTTTTTCTGTAGTTTCTTACTTCCATGCTGCCTTTTATAGCTTGCCCTAGATATCTCGTTTTTGCTTTCCGTGCTACTCCTTATATTATTTTTAGCATGGTATAGTTAAAAAGAAAAAAGAAAAAATCTAAAAAGTAGAAAAATGAGGAAGGATCTAAGAAAATAAAAAATTTTGAAAAATGAAAAATGCCAAAAAAGATCAAAATGAAGCAAATCCAAAAAATAGAAAAATGAGAATTTGAAAAAATCATAGAAAAAAGTCCATTGCTAAAATATCACAATTTGAGGTTGGAATCGGTTTTTTAGGATCAAAAATGAATTTTGAAGTCAAAATAAGGATATGCGATTTAATGATTTTTAAGCAAAAAAAGATTCGATTTTATTAAAAATTAATTTTTTTCATCCCCATCTAACTTGCTCGATCTTAAAAATATAAACAGAGACTAATTTAAGCAAATTGCAGCTTCAAATTAGACATCAAATAGACTTAACTTGCTTGTCTTATGAAAAAAAGATCAAGTTTAGTGCAAGTTGACCACAAACAAACTCAGGCTCCTAATTCCGCCAAATTAACCCGATTATTATTATTTTTTTTTTCCACCCTGGTGGTTTTTTTTTTTTTTTTTTACCTCCTGGAACCATTTAGCAATTTACTATTAAATGCATAATAGAATGAGAAATGAGCCACAATGTGTTGATTAAGGCGTCGGTAAATGCACAGTACGCCCAAGGTTGCAATGCTGCCAATGAGCCGCCATCTATTGATTAAATGCATAAATCATAATAGTCTATGCTTTCTTCAATTAAATAACATAGATTGGGCAAATAAGACATAGGACGGCATTTGAGTATCAATTATATTCAACAAACGTTAAGATCGTGTCAAATTAAGACGATCAAGTGATGGAAATAGAACACGCCTAAATGTTACAAGATCCAATTTTTATTCAAATTGGAGTTTCCTTAATTAAAATTGGACTTCATTTGGTGTAAATAGTGGTATGAATGATGGATTAGCACAAGCTTGAAAAATTGAAACACTCATATAATCAATGACAATCTGAACTTTCTCTCTCTATTCTTAATACGTATGAGACCTGAGACATCTCTTTGGAGATTGATCCCTATTTTAACCAAATTCAAAGCATAATTGATCCCAAAAGTTCGATTCTATCACTTAAATTACAGAATCCCCCGATCAACTGTATAAAAGCAACAATAAAGTAGCTTCAATTTGAATCAAGATCACCTAGGGTTTGCACTTTGTTTTTTAGGCGAATTTAGTGCTTTAAATTGAAGCACTTACAAATCTAGCAATAAGAAATTGACTGGGTTTTGGTTGTCCACACTTTTTAAGGGCCATCTAACCATCCCTTAACCGTGGTCAACCGTCTCACTATCACCAACCCGGCTTCTATTATCTATACAAGTAATTAGTAAGTTCTCCCTCTCTCACATTTTAATTTGGGGAAACCTAAATAACTCTTGTAAACTTTTATTTAGATACAATTAATCCTCTAAACTTATATAGTATGTATTAATACTCTATAAACTTTGACAAATTGATAAATAACTTTTATAAGTTGAAAATAACCATTTTACACTTTAATTTTGATGCACAAATATCTCTAAAACTCATCAAAATATGTTTGAAGACTTCTTAAACTTTGATAATAGTATGATTTTTCTAATTAAAAAAGAAAACATCATTTATGAAACCAATTTATTAAAATTTAAGAGATCTCAAAGTATACCTTAAAAGTTTAGAGAGTCAATTCGTACTTAAATTAAAGAAAAGCAAAGAAGGTTTGCAATTTCCTATTTTAATTTTTACTAATTTGAATATAAATAAATAAAATGCTTATTTTATTGTATTCTAATTAGGCAAGATTCATTTATGATGTAATGGTACTTTTGTTATTGCTTGCTTTTGTAAGATTATTAGATCCTTATCCCAAAAAAAAAAAAAACCAAAAAAATAAAATAAAATTCATGAAAATTCCAAATAACGAGTTTGTGTTTCTAGTTATTGCTTTTATGTATTCTATGACATGCTTTATGTTAATATTGATCCTTAGATGGCCTAGGCACTAATACTTGCAATTTTGTATTACGTACCAAATGCAAATCACTAAAAATTAGAAATTAGAAAATGACAAGAAAAATTAACCATGCTTATGTGTATTCTTCCTATTTTGATTATATTTTTCTAAGTTGACATGTTTGTTTGGGTATTTCAGACTTTTTGATTTTTTTGGTATCATCCATTGTCAACAATATATGTTTTCCCGCTTTCAAGAAAATGGTTTTTCTTTTGAATTTTTTTTTATCATTTAAAATGCTTTTCTCCAAAAAAAAAAAAAAACAAAGGTTGCCTTTTCTTTTTTTTTTTTCTTAATTTTAGGTCCTCTTTTAGATGTTTTTCAGAAGGGACACAAGCTAGGGCTTTAGAGTTTCTTTATGAAAAAATAAAATTAGAAAGAACATAAACATATAGTGGAATCTTTTTTAAAAAAAATTAAGAAAGAAACAAATTAAGGCTTTCGAAAAAAAGAGAGAGGAAACTATGACGGCCTCATCTGAACTGGCTAGCGTGGGAGGACGCAATAGATGTTTGGGACGGATTCAACTTCTTTTGGAAAGCCTGTTAGGATTATGAGAGCTTACAGACTAGATACTTAAGTCCTTTGGAGTGACTACCAAAAAAAAAAAGAAAAGAAAAGATTTTCCTAAATTTGAAAAAAAAAAAAAAAGAAGAAGATAAAAGTGAAAGTATAAAAGATGACCTTTAACTTACCTTTCATTTGTAATTGACTTTTCTTTGAAAAAGGGAAAGTTTTAATTAAAAGAAAAATGATATTCGATAAAAATTTTCTAATTTTTTAAATGAAAAACCTTATATGGAAACACGATTTTAATAAGTTACCTTTACATCCAGTTTTCTTTGATTCTCCATTTTCTTTCTTCAAATTTCACAAAAGATCATTCCACTTATTTATGCCTAACTTCTCTTCTTTTCTTTTCTTTTTTTTCTTTTTTCAGTTTCTGCTTGTGATGATTCCATTTTTCAAAATGTTTTTCTAAATTTTTACTTGAAGAAGAATTTTCCTTAATTTTTCTCAAGTAACAGAAAGGGTTTAATGTAAGTCAAAATTAAGGGGGAAAAATATAGGACTCAATATCCTTTGGATGTGATTAGGCGTCCTCCTACCAAGTTACCTGTTATAACTCGCATGATGATACGAGGATTCTTACTTCCAAGTTGCTCCATATAAGTTGCTAGGTTTCCTGGCTTGTTTGTTTAGATGGCTAGTTTAGGAAATCTACTTCTAGGCTGTTCTTTAGCCATAATGTTTATTAACTTATTCTTTAGATGACATTTGAGGATGGGATATTAATACCAGAACATATCATACTAAAACAATCACGTGTTTTAATATGGCATGTAGATATTTGCATTTAAATATCCTTGGTTATACATGTAGTATATACTTGTTATGAGATATATATGTACTTGGTGTATACTTGGTTATATAAATGATCGTATGCTTGAGTTTTTGTGATTATTTTCCTTACTGCAACTCACTTAGTTCGAGTATGAGTTAAAGAGATTTTTGTTTTACATTCCGAGGTCACAGGTTAGAAGATGGTGCCACTACAACATGGAAAGGTATATGAGAGCGTCAAACCACAAATAACGAGAGCTTCGTTAAATTTAGCTATGTACCTTTGAAACAAAACTGTGATAGGTCTCTTATTAATTAAATAGTCAAATTTTTCAAGTTTAGCTTTTGTTGTCGTATTTATTATTATGTGGAAAGTTTAATTAGGTTCAATGTTTTGTGTTTTACTAGCATCCTCAAATATAAGAAACGTCTTGTCTTCATAGCTACATCATATTCTAGGCACCAAGGTCTCAGCCATGGAGTGAAGCTTCAGGAAGTTGGGCGTTACAATCGCTCTTAGAATCAGACTTCAACAAGCGAACTCCAAACCCCATACATTGTGAATCACACAATTATTCCCTACTCCCAAGTTTAGGACCAAAAATATCCTCATAGTCAACAAAAATGCAAAAAGAGCAAAGGAAAAAGAATAATTCTCTCTTAGGATATTGAAAATCCTCCTCTATGTTGCATCATGGGTATCGTGTCATACTGTATAAGACAAAAGAAAAAGAAAAAAATTATATGAAGAAAGAGGTATGCTAAAACACAAAATAAAAAAGTAGAAGTAAATTCATAGTGAACTACCTTCCATCAATTGCTTGTTTTGTGGTCTTCACCTATCGATTCACGATGGATCATATTACTAGTGTTTCTGCTCTTTTATCTTGTGTTTCTTTTGTTTCAAAATTTGTCTACCTTTACCGGTGTCTCATTCTCTACCTATTTATACACAAAGTACTTTGTCCTATCCTATATTTATCATTAGCAAGAGAACCACTTTGCCCACAACAACCTGTATCATGACTTCCGAGTTACTAACCTTGAGTGCTAACTTACAAACCTTCACAATAGTCATAAAGCCTAAGCCAAAAGTAATGAATAAATCAAACCAACAAATACAAATAAGCTTATTAACCACTTAACTTAAACGCTGCAGTTTTATGTTGATAAGGTATTTCTTTTAAACTAATACCTCAATCTTCCACAATCTATAATAGGCATTTAACTATAAGGTATCACAATTTCTCTCCTCAAATAAGCAACATCTTCATCGCGAGACCTTATAATTGGGACTAAATCGTCCTTCTTTTTCGATATACGATTTAGACTATTCTCTACTTATAGGTTGTTTTAGAAATATGTTAGGAGTTACAACTTGTAACACTCCTTACCCTCCTCGGATTTCTTCTCTAAACTAAAACTAAACCCAAATCGTCCACTTATCAGTGGAGGTTGATTTTGATACCATTTGTAATACTCAAGGCCAAAAAAAGTAAATAAACTAAGTCAACAAAAATAAATGAGCCCATTAATCACTTGACTTAAAAGTTGCAACCTTATGTTAATGAGGTATTCATTACTATAATATCATAAACTAGTACTATAACCTCTCTCAATCCACATGGGACACTTAACTATAAGGTATTATAATAGTCATGACTTCAATAATGGCTAAAAATGGGCACCATAAGGTGGTTATCATTTTTGCATCTTCCTTCATCTCCATCAAGATGAGGTTAGGAAGAAAACTAAACTTGTGAACCTTCACAAATGTATTCTCAATTATCCCTCTAGTTTCTTAGACAACCAAATCGACTAACTGGATGGAGGCCTTAGTCTTCTTTAAAGTATCTCTTAATACCAATTTCTCAAATATAGAGTTAAATGTAAGATTAGGAACTCAAGAGAAGATGAATTAGGTTATATTGATTATAACAAAAATCAATAGTTTTAATGAATATGAACGAGGAAATATGATTGTAAGCACACTAATAAATAAAGAAAATTGTAGATAAATTAGATATGGAGAGAAAAATCCAAATCATGGAGTTCAATGTGGAGTTCAACCCACCCACATAATTTACATGATCATAAAGTGCCTCTTAAGATAATTTCATGCACTACTTTATTAATTTCTAATAACAGTCTGCAATGACTAAAGATGCAGGTGTTCATGCTCATAAACAATAGAGATGCAGATGTTCATGCTCATAAACAATCACAAGTTTATTGTTTTTAAGTTACAATCAAAAGCTTAATTAAGCACTAGATTTTTCTTACTAAAGAAATTTTCAATTTTTATAGTGGTGTTTTAGTTCCCAAAGAATAAGGACCAAGGAGATTGATCATAAAATGCATAAAGATAAAAAAAGAATGGCAATGCTGGCAGGAGACCCCGAGGAATGTAGATAATCTCTTATTTTTTCAAGGAGGTTGAATTTAGATTAATATTCAATTATGTGCCATTTGAGTGTAATTTCTACCTGAAGAAACCTTTGCATGCTTCCATTACCTTTTAGGAGGCCTATAAGCTTTCATTATTTTGGTTCGTGCTTTCTCTCTTTCTTTCTTCCTCTTTTCTTTGTAGCTACTACGAAATTTGCTACATATATGAAAATGATTAAGAATCCACTTGCTTTATTTATTTATTTTTAATTCAATTAGAAGAAAAGAATGCTCAATGTAAGAGCAAACAACTTATGCGTTCCTCCTCGCGTGGTGGATTCACAATCTATAACCTTGATCCGTTCATTCGCAACAAAATATTTTCTTTTTGTAGCGGTAAAAAAAAAATGATAACAATATTCTTAGTTACGTCTTTCTCTATTTCTAGTGGTTTTTAGAGGTATTTACATTTGGCATATGCCAACTCTGACCCATAAACCTTTTACATCTAAATTCAAATGATTTATTCAATTGGCCCTTGCAAACAACTCGACACACTATTTCTTTTCAACCCTTTAAGCATCATTAAGACCATAAATATGAGAAATGCCATAGCCTACTTGAAGCATGACTATGCTAGAGTTGAGTCATATAGCTTCTCATATGAGCAAGTGAACAAATCAATTAATGAGAATCAAATCCAGTGATTACAATTATTAAAGCCAAATTAGTTGCTAAAGGAGTAGTTGTAGAGCCTCATAAAAATCTTCCTTTTGTTAGTGGTTTGCATTAAATGGTTGATCTCACTCTAAAAATGGCAAATTTTTGTGTTAAGTTCGTTTAAATCTTTTCTCACCATTGTTTGGCCAAGGTGCTCAAATCTTGTAATTAGAAATAACTGACAAAATTTCATTTGGATTTCACTAAATGAGATTCAAATAAAGTTCTTCGATTTGCTTTTTGTAGTTCAAATCTCTCATAAGTGAGACTTGAACAAAGCAATGATTCCAACATAAGTCTACATGTCCATCACTTACATTTAGATCTTACCAAATGAGATTCAAAATAAGTTATCAATGTTGTTCAGGAATATCATTTTTTTTTTTTAGCAATTAAGTTCATAATCCGATTCCTCAACTTATTTTCCAGTAATACTAAGTAGTTTGCTTGTTTGTCAATTAATACAAAATAGCTTATATTAGATAGATCTAAGCTATGTCAATTTGTTTTGTCTCATCAAATTTATAATTAAATCTTCAAGTTCAACATAAATAATGATATCAAGTTATTCGTTTACCAAGGTTACAAAAAGCATTTATAAAAAAAATAATTTCCTAAAGTGCAAGGTTAAAGTAAACATACCTACATCGTCCAATTTGAGAAGAAGCATATTCCTGAATTAGCACAATCCTTGTATGGACCAAATTCCCTAAACTCTATATAACTTCTTTTATTAGCATTAAAAAGGATGGAAGACCTATTAATGTATGAGAAACTAAAGGTTTTTTTTTTAACCATAGGATCTTAATCTTCTTCTCTAATTTCCCAAATCTCTCTATTTTTACATTGATAAGTTTCTCAACTACTACCTCTAAGTTGGTCTCTTCTTCTACTACCTTATTGACTACATGAGAATTAAACTCATCTTTTTCCTAAGCAATAACAACATTATCCTTAATGCATGAAGATCCAGCTTGAACCCACTTGTTATGTTATTGTTGGTATGATTTAATAGTACCTTCTATATTATTGTGTGATGATCTTTCGATTACTCAATATCTCTAAAAATTTTCCTAATTACACTTCCAAGTCATGAATTGCATAGCCTTAGTTCTGCAATTATTTCCACATTCTAGACAAAGCTAATTACATGTTTCTATATACTTTATTTATTCTTCGTAGGTAACTGTAGGAATCTACACAGAGGTTGGATTGCATTGGTTTCTCCATTAAGAGAAATTAGAGTAATCGTGCCATTTTATGTTATAGATCATCAAGCATGGCCTTAATAACCCTTCTATTGAAAAATTCCAATATAGCTAGCCTGCTTAGCATTAATGCTCATAGAATGAGTGAAAGGATTATTCACTTAATAGTTTACACTTACACATTTACCTTTGCATAACTTACATAACATTAGACAGTTGTAATTTAAGCTAAAAACAAATATGAACATTCCCACTTAGGTGGTGAGAGTGGCAACTTTTGTTATCAGTTGAGATGAGAGTAATTGTGTCATGTACCCTAGCTGTTCTCCTTGATATAGCCCTTTCTATTTAGGAAATGGAGGTATTTGATGTCTTCTATTCAATTAGATCATATACTTCTTTCATCATCTTATCCATTAGTGTTCCTTGGAAGCGACATCAACCATTGTCTTGAGTTATGTTCCTAATACATTACATAAAGTCTACACTTGAAGCTAAATAAGGCCTATGGTGTATACATCTCCTCATCAACTCATATTGTATAAATAATGCGATGTCAAAAAATGAGTTTAACAAGATGAGCAAGGGGGAAGAATCTAACAAGGAGCTTATGTGTCAATCAGTCCTAACTGATGTTTGTTCTTTGCAAGAGTGATTTCAACTAACTTCTTGCATTGTCCTTTAAGGGAAATGGAACAATGTCGAGTGCACTACATTATTAGAAGCTCCATTTCTTTTTGAAATTTCAGTAGATCTACACAAAATTCTTAATGTGATAATTAGGATCACTATATGGTGATTCTCAAAATCAATGGACTTTACCATCTATGTCAAGAGGGGCTTGATGTCAAAGTTGTTGGTTTGGATAGGGATCTCTTAAGACCCCTTCTTGTACCATCAAATATAAGTTTAGTATAACCTTTTAAGGCATTAGGTTTCAACATTATTCTTGCCACCCATCAAAACCTTGATGTTAGAAACTAAGATTTTTGTACTATTATTCTTTGCATGCATGTGCAACAAAACAATAATAAAGTTGGTATTAGTTTCTAATGTCGAGAAAGCATATAATTTCAGAGTTTTACTTTTTATCAATGAACTTTTCAATTTGGAAAGATACTATTATTTTCAACTTTTATTTTCATACATGAAAATTAAAATCTATTACCTTTTCTATCTTTTTTGTCGATTATGTCCTTTAATATTTCATTCGCCATTGTGCTATAATTGCTATTTGTTGAGCTTAAATTTTAACAATTTTTATTCCTTTAATCATTTGGTTCATAAAAGGCCCTTCTAATATGAATCACTAGACAAAAGGATTAAAAGAAGATTTTTTCTTTAAAAAAAAAAAAATAACCGAGAGTTGCTAGTAACAAATAGTTAAAAATTGACACTAGTCTTTGAAAATCGGATTTTTGAGTTTAAGGAGAGTTTCTTTAGAACCAAAATGTAGTTACCAATTAAAATTTCTTGAAAAAATAAAAGGGTTGAAACTTTGAAAATAATGACTAAATAAAAAAAAAAGGGTGCAAGAAAAAAATTAACTTTTATTAATTTTTTATTTTAAAGAAAAATCATATGTTTAATGTAAAAAATAAATGAATAAAAGAAAAATAATGTTTTCTTATTAGTGGGGTAGGGTTACCTTTTAGAAGCCTACATATCGCTTAGTTGACATCAAGCTAAATGCATTCCTCTTTTTTTTTTTTTAAGAAAATTCTCATTTGTCGATTTTTTTTATTAAAAAAATAGTCCACTTTAATAATTTTATTTTGAGAAATAAGGGAAAAATTTGAAAAACATCCTAAAAAAAGCATCTATTACTCAAGAGAAACTCTAGAAAAAAGACATAAATTTAAATGAACCTTGATTTTTTTATTCTTTTTATTTCGATAAGTTTTTTTTTTTTTTACAATGAAAAGTTTTTTATTCATCTTTTACAAACATGAAAAAATAAATAAATGGAAATAAGAGCAACAACTTATTTGGGATCTAGACTCATGCTTATACCGCGAATGTGGAGTAGATCAAACCCAAACTTTAGGTTAGATCCAAATGAAATCACAAATAGGAAAAAGCTGTGGCGAAGCTTCCTCAAGGTATTGCTATGATTATTGATGGTGATAGATATGTTGAACCAGTTAATGAAGCGATGGTAAATGCATTGGTGATTGTGGTTTACTTCCAAGAAGTAGTGGTTACAGTCTCAAAGTGGACCAATTTGGAAGTGATTGTAGAATTTAGGTATGATGTTCAAATGGTTGGTGAAACTAATTCAAGGGATCTAGGTGCATTTAGGTAGTTGTTGTAGTCATTCAGGGAGGTGCTGAGCTGGTTTTGGCTCATCTAGAATTTAGATTATGAGAAAGCAAAGTGGTGGAGGGTTGTAATTATGAGGGCTTTACGTGTAATTATAGTATTGGGGTTGCAAAAGGTGGTTCAAGGTGTTACATAATGGAGGTTGCGGGTAGTGGTGGAGTAGCTAATTTACACTCATTATGTCTTTTGATTACGATTTTTGGGCATAAAAATAAAGAATGGATAATTTTAGAAATGGATATGCTTGGAAACAATGGTAGATGGTTTTGAATGGGCGAAAAATGAGATAATGAAATCCTAGCTACTAGAGGGGATTTATGCTATTATAGGGTTATATTTTCTAGGTATAGAAGTAGTGAAGGGTTGATTTCAGTGGTATGTATGCATCGAAATAGTGTTGAAGGATTTTAAATGGGTGGAAAATGGGAGATAGTGAAATCTTAGCTGTTAGGTGGATTTGTGTGATTATGGATGATTTTCATGTAATTATGTGTTCTGGCATAGTGGAAAGCTTCTATTATTTATTGTCGAAGCACAAGCAAAAGGGATAAAGCTCTAGATTGAAGAAGACAAAAGTCCATCAGATATTGAATTTCAAATGTTTTGTGGATTAAAAATGGATTAGGGTTTAATTATTGAAGTTTTAGCCCTAAACACACTTATGCTACCACCTCCATGTTCCAATTTCACATGTTCTAGTGTAATCTTTGTGTGATTTTGTTGAATTGATGAGTTAGTGATATGGAGATTAAATAATGTACATATATTGATTAGGGTGTTAGTATTTGTTGGTTAAGCATGTTACATAATAAATTGGTTCATTAATAATGGTTTAATAACTTCTAGTATGTTTCTTTTAGTATATTAAGGTTCATTTTGATGATATTATGCCCTTGTTAATGGTTAGACATGTTAACTATAATACTATGTTAATTTTGTATAAGAAGAAGCTAAATGATGAGTTTAACAAATGAAAATGTATGTATTATTTACCCCAATGCACAACGCCATTCGCATGTTATATATGTGTTTTATTTTGCAAATTATTATGTTAATGATATGATGATTTTAAGACTTAGACATGTTTTGGAATGAGTTGGGCTTAAATTATAAATTTGTGAGCTTTAAAAGTTCTTTTGGAAAAAGGATGCAAATTTGAGATAAAATGGGCTTTAAAATGTTTCCAACTTAAGAAAATAATAATTGGTTTACCCTTACATGGATTGGCCAACTAAACCCTAGGCTAGCCAATGACCTACAAAAGGCCCACTAAGAATGAATTACCTAAACCTTATAACTGGTTCTTTTAAATTGCATTAGATACCTAAATATTCTAATTTAAATTAATGGGCTTAAAAGGCATATGATTTTATTAGCTTAGACACTTAATTTAATTTCCCCATTTCAACCCATAATCTCTATGGGCTTAAGCTTAATAGACACAAAAGCCTAAGTGCTAAGATTAACCTAATTAAACTTAATGAACCTAATTTACCTAACCAATCTAATTAGAATTAAGCGATTATAAAATATTAAAATATGATCACTAACCAACTACATACCTAAATGGGCCTAAATCAAATTTCCAAAAAATCCTTAGGCCAATTTACCCTTTTATGGACCCATAACCTAAATGGGTAATAAATCCACAATTCATCCCATAAAAGAATCCTAATTGAAAAGATTATATTTGAGCCTTAATTAACCTGAGACTTAAAATGAATTAAAAGGACCTAAACCCTTGTAGGTTAACCATAAGCCCGAGGCTAAGTGGGCCCTAGCCCTCTTAGGTCTATAACTCAGATGTACCTTAGTTAAATAGGAAGCCTTAAACCCAAGTAATTATTTAAACATAATAGAACTTAGTTAACAATAAAAGGGATTTTTATTAAATATAATTAATCGACTTGTAACCTTTCTTTCAATTGCATAAACATTTGAATAATCATCTTGTAACGTCACTTTAAGATTCTTCGACTTTCCAGGTATGCAATGACTTATGTATTGCGTGCTAGGATAGAAATTAATAAACCGAACTAATGCATAACTTTGCCTAATTAATTGCATGCTACAAATGCTTAGTTGTCTCGAGCCAAAGAGTGATAACCTTCGTCTGTTTTGTAATGCCCCACCTTTTAAGCATTAACTTAAAACTTTTTTGAAGGAAGGTTTGTTATGCCATCCCTGAGTTAGGAATAAGGCGAAACTCGTGTTTAACCTATAATTCAACTTTATGTTACACTTGTTTCCAAATCTCTTCATATTCAACATAATAAACTATAGTAGAAGTCTTTACAAAAGTGAATTAAACTCAAAGTATCATAACTTTACATTCTTATGTAAAACATAATTGTAGCAAGAAGTCTGAACATTACATTTATAATCATTGTATCGAGTCATTATCTCATAATATTACACCACCACTTTCCTAAAGAATCGCTTCTTAGAACTTGTGCCATAACTTGTAACTAATTGCTTCTTGCAAAAGTACTTGTCCCCAATAAGCACTCTAGCATCCTCCAGCTTCTGCGATGTAATGCTTGGTTTAAATCCTTTCTTAACTTGAAGATAAGACAATTTATCCTCTCAGTTTACAGTAAGCTAAGTAAGAGTGGATAAAAAATAACCAACATAAGCAAAACTAATGCCATAAACACACCAACCAATTGTTAATTGGATTATATTACTTATATCTCAACCAAGAAATCAATGCAAATAATGTATACCATGCTCATGCATATGACATGCATCGGTAATAATATCCTAACCCAACTTAGTCATCCGGTTGGTTGACCTCATTCCAAGCATCTTGACATAAAGTTCAAGAACTTAGTAATGCAATAAAGAGTTGCTAAAACCTAACCTAGTAGAAACTACATGATGTGATTAGGAATGCAATTCTACATGCTCAAAAACCTATCTTTCATAAATTAAGTCATTTACTAGATAAACCCAACTTTTAGAAGTCAAACCATTTGTTCTTCAAACCTACCCTAGCAAAAATCCCAATATTCAAAAACTTAAACCATAAGTCATTTTTCTGCCATATCATGAATGTATCAAATCATATACCAAGCAATATCTAGCAATTTACCAAGCAAGCATACTCATTTACTCATTAGCCTAGCATTTATTTTGTTTTATTTGGACTTTTGTCTTTAAAACCTCATTATCAAGTTCACTTAAGTGAATAACTTAGGAAGTAAGGTTTGCAACTAGGTTCTTTTATCAAGTTAGTACAAATCTTAATTAGCAAATCATAACAAATCAGCAGCACAATTGCAGTCATCAAAGTTGATGACCCAACATGTTTCAATCAACAATAGTTATACATAGAAAAGAGCAACACATAGCTGGCCAAAGCAATATATCCAAAACTTGTAACCACATTTAGCTAAACCAATCATAGGAAAATAAGATGGTGAACACATGTTATGATGAGTAGATATAAATCTACTAAAGGCACATAAATATATGCTTACCTAGAATTGCTAATAACTCAAAGTATATGATTCATCGCAAAGTCCTTCTTTATCTAGTTTGCCTAGAAAGAAGATATGCAATAGTCACCCATAAGTTGGAAACATACTAATTTAAGAAGTTACTTACACCTATGATTCCAAGTACTTTCTGACTTAACTTTTGATTCACTTTCTGACTCACTTTCTACTTCACTTGCTCAGTTAACTCCAACATAAAGCTTTAGCTTAAAACTTTCTTACCTAACTTTTAAGGTAGTCCTAATTTAGCGTTCTTGTCAAGAAATCATTTGAATCAACTTCTAAATATCAACCTAATATGCTATATTAACTAACTAAGATTTTGACCTACCTTCTAAGTGAGAATTTAAGTCTACTATTCCACTTCCCATTTATTTTGACACTAATTTCACCATTTCCATATTTAATCAAAATAATTTACCATCTTAAAGCTTACTCATAGCCATGTTATAACTTATAGAAGTGAAATTGCTAAGAAAAACAATATTATTTAAAACTTCCAGCTCTCCGTTTTGCTTAATACCAAAATTACGCAACATCCAACTGCTTAATTTTCCAAAACTCATTACATAACATTATAATAAGCCCTTTTAAGAACTTGTATACAAAAATTGGGGTTGAAACTACATCATTTAGCTTATTAAAAATATAATATAAAATTCATTTTTGAACATGATTTATTAAGGAACCTCTTTAACTACTTGTAATTTCAAAAATGTGATTTCATTTTTAGATTTTAAAAATACCTAAGAATACCAAGTTTCATATTTTTTTGGACTTCATTTACTATTTTTCAGAATTTTAAGGAAGAAAATTTAAAAAACCGAGCACTTATTGGAATCTAAGCTTCTGGCCATCAAGGGGTAGTTAAGGTATGTCAGCTGAGCCCATCTAAGGGTACTTCTTTGGCCTATGGTGTAGTTGCATGTCAAATTGCATGTGTATCCTCAATCTCACAAGTATCCTAATTTACACTATATTTTATAAATTTTTCTCCTAAATATTGTTTCACTTGTCCTAGCCCTCTTTAATTTTCTTAGCTTTCAAACTACCTAAAGAATGCAAAGAAAGCTAATGGTAGAATAATATAAGGCATTAAGGGTCAATTTGAGATTTTCCATAACTAGACATGTGTTATTTTCTTTTATTTTACTAATAAGTATGTATCACTTGCTTATATTTCATCCCCTAACCCTTTTTCCATGCTAAGCCAAGTACACAACTTCTCACTGAAGTTGTTTCAAATGTTGTCATGTTGTCATTTTCTTTTTATTAATTTCCTAATAATTTTGTTATATATATACACATGCGCATTATAGGTACATATGTTATAACTGAGTATTTTAGCATGTATGTACACTTCCTAAATATTATTTAATGTCTTTTTATTTACTTCTTTGTTTAAGTGATTTATCCTTATAAGCTTGTTAATTAATGGAACCCAAATCGTGTACTTCCAATAAAATAAATATACCAATAAAGTTATGCTTTTGTTAAATGAAATATTTTATATGCTTTATTTTACCAAATAAATTTCTCTGGGGCTCTTCTTTTAACTTTTACAACCTTATATTAAAAATTTATTTGATTTTGAAAATATTTTTCAAAGACCCTTGTAGATACCCTATTTTTGTCTCCTAATTTTTCTTTATTAAATTTGGGCTAGGTTTACAAAAAAAAATCCAAAAAAATAAAATAATTGAAAAAAAAATAAAATACAAAATACAAAAAGTAAAAAAAAAATAGAAAAAACAATTGAAAATTGTCAAAAGAGTCCGAATCAAGTTAGTTAGTTATTTAGGCATGGGTTAGGTAAAATTCAAAAATATGTGTAATTTAATAAATTTTGAGTCCTTTAAAAAAATGGGCTTCATTATAAAAAGTATTTTTTAAAAGGAAATTCAGTAAAAATTTGAATCATAAAAGTAGGCTTTGAATGATTTTAACTGGATAAATGAAAAAATAGAACTCAGAATTTATTAAATCAAATTTGTATTGAAAATCATTTGCATGTGTATTTTGGTTATTTAAGTGAGTTTGGGGCATTTTACGATAAAAAATAAAATTAAAGTTTGGGCCAGTATAAAACAGTTAAATTTGATTATAGCACAATAGTTGTTAAGAAATTTAACACAACTTAGTAGATTTGGTATATTTACTCAAGGAAAGGATAAGAAGGTCATGAGTTCGCACCAGGCAGCAAACATACAACACTTTTTGCCTTTTTCCTTGTTACATACTTGCCATGTGATTTCCATCTCCTTCAATCATCCCTTACAAGATTTGGACAAAAAAAGAGAGAAAACATAGCAAACTTATAGTAACTTGAATCTACAACAAATTTAATCAAATCCTTGATACTTTTAAGTGGATTTAGATGAAAAGTTGCAAAATAATTATCAAAAACTCAAAAATGTCCCAAAGATTATATTAATATCAATGTAATAAATATTAGATAAAACTGAAGTAGGTTCAAGTTTTATCCATGGCCAATTCTAGTGGATCAAAGATTTAATTAAGATTTGAGTTGGAGAAATTATAAAAACAAGTTACGTTCAAAGGGGGATTTCACTTGAATAGACAACACTCCCAAATCTGAGCACCATCACAAGTGCCATATGACTCCATGACTTACAACCATCCACCACTCTCTCCCTCATGCAACCCTATCATATACGAGTTTTGCACCTTTATAAGGTATCGTGCTAAAAATAGCAAAAAAATATGGTGGTGTTGAAAAATATTACGGCAATGGTGTAGTGAAGGCGCGCACGTACATGTGATTTTTATATTAAGGGCGAGCAAAAATAATTTTATAGAGAAGGCACATGGCCTAATTGCGCCTTCTTACCGATACTGAAGGTGCAAACAAGCCATGCGCCTTTAGTATTCCAACATGTATACCTAAATACATGTAGATTAACAAAAATATACACCAAATATAGAGTTAAATAGCCTTATAACAACAATAAACCTAAAATGTACAAATACATTACAAAAGCACATGAATTCTAACCAGTCTGATGTGCAACTCAACACATCTACAAATAGTCCAATAGACTACCCAACATAACCGAACTTGTGAAATCAAATATAATATAGCAGATTATATTAGCAATCAATGATCAATGGCAAGTTAATAGTAATCCAATGTATGAAGTCACTAACAACATCCCTATATAGAGTAAATAATAGATGTCAAGAATACATAATCAACTAACTAAGTAATACAAAAGGGTCATTTACAACTACTTCTTTCTAGATCTTGTTAGTTGTTTCCCCAAAGCAAGCAAGTAATGATGGCCTACGAGTTGACATTCCTTTAGATGGTTGAGGCTCTGATGGATGAGAAGAAGTATCACTAAACTCCTAAAGATGAACTGGACTAAACTGTAATGGTGGTAGCTGGATGATACCCTCCCCCATGTCTGATGCCTGAGGCCAATCGATATGTCGCTTACAAGGAGCTAGCGATGTTTGTTAGGGAAAGATGCTACTGTTAGCACCTAGAGTGTAATACAAGCTGGCGTCGAAGCTAGGGCCGGAACTGAAGGCATCGACAGGTAGTGCACTGTTATCAATCTTACCTAAGCCAATGGAATGGTGAGATCCCGATGGTATGTTATTGTCTCGTTGTCCATGACTACGTACCTCATATGGTCGACATCTTCACGTATGATCTCTATCACCTGCTCACAAGCGAGGGGGTGGTATAAGATCTAGATCAACTAGTTAGTCAAGAAACAATATCAACCCATTATGCTCCATAAGATGGTGAAGGCCACTATCGATGATCTAATGTATAGTACCTAAATCGTCTAATATCCTTACCTAATGTAAAGTATCTGCCCATATTGCATTAATCAATTAATGCTACAGTCATGCACTATACATTGCACAAAACAATAAGATAAGTAGAAATTGGCTTACTAAGTGTCCCATCATCACCCCATGATGGGTGATGTACTCACATGTATGCTCTCTATACCAATCATAGTAAGCCAAATCAATACCCCATAGTCCCTAAGGATAAACCGCCCATATCTGGCGGTTTACTTAGATTGTTATATAGCCCTGGTGCATGACCAACCAATCTATCTTTGTCTTATCCCTAAGGTCAATGCAATCCAACTACTCACTCGTGTTGACATTCATCGATATCGTTTGGAATCCTCCAAATTATCAAATGACATGGTTAGGAAAGTAAAATTCCACAATTTGGAAGCAAATCAATGGTACCCTAACTATCTAAACAACTTAGGCAGCACTGCAGAATGAGGGTAAAAAATCAATAAGTTCATCCAAGTATGGCTCCCCCACAACATACAATGCATTTAAAACGAAAGTGCATTAATAAAATAAATATTTGTATTTAAGTATAAGGACTAAATAAAACATTAAAGAACCACGTACTTATCGACTTGTCTGTAAATCAAATGCTGTCCAGTAGGCATCAACAATGTACGTAATGTAGTGTATGGTATCGCATGATATAGTCCACCTGGTGACTAGTGGTAGCCCTTTATGTATGGCAAACTCAGTTTGGCTACATGGTGCAATATGGGGGAATCTATCCCATGCCCATGTCTGTAATAGTATAGCAACGCCTCCAATCTCTTGTGCTTTTGATCGTATAGCTCCGTATAGCTAACGATACAGCCATACCAAGCAAGCTAAGCCCTAGCTAAACATAACAGCATACGATAAATACTCTAGGAAGGGGAGAAACATCATGTACACAAGTGATGACAATTTATCCATAAATAGTAAACCTCCTAACAATTGCAGTATGTATGCACAGGAATACCACCAAACGATCTCCTCATCTACACCTCTAAGAAACGTATGAAATCTCACTCGTAACCAAGCTAAACTAACTTATCCCCCCCTACTAGTACTATATATAAGGTAGTCACGTAGTAAGCATTTGGCTACTTGAGTCTACACTAACTGCGTAGGCCTTATCAGTGTAACCCCATCCACATGAAGACTAAATAATATCTCTATGTCCTAAAGAGTGATCATTGTCTCCCCATGAGCCATGTGGAAAGTATGGATCTCAGGTGTCCACCTCTCTACTAATGCAGTAATAAGGTGATGGTCAATCTGGATAAATAACAATTGTAATACATCAAGGAAGCTTGCATCCTTTAGGTAAGTAACCATGCGATCGTCCAGTGGTATCTATGTAGTATCCTTCTGCATGCTTGACTCAACTTGGTACACTATAATGTGCTCGGATCCTTGAAAGATTAGATAATTTTTTCATCATTATCCTAGAAAATTATTGAACTATTTATTTTGACAAATCAGTATACGCCACACCATACCTAGAACTCCCATACATCCTGCGATCTATGTCTAGCATGTCGATACAATACAAAAGGGTTACTTGATCCTAGGTCCATCTAACCTACAAAATATAACAAATATGTCGAGTCATTGATATAAGAAAGTATGAAATAATATGGTATATACTATAATATAACAAAACAACACAACGTAAATTTGTCTATATCATTCCTATTAGGCTGAGGACATCTCCTCCTAGTGTGTCCTTCCATCCTCCATGTACTGCATCTGCTCTTATCGGTGGGCTCTCTCAAGTCCATCTCCATATGGTATCTCTTTTTCCTTAATTTTCCCAATCCACGTTTCAAATGTTTGTTGTGTATGAGAAATGGGTAATCAAGACAAAGCCAATTCAACTCATCACCTATTGGAAGGAAGTGTCTGCTATACACATCCAACTAATGAGACCACCTAGTATGTACCAATAGTAACTCGAATGGAATTTAGTACCCTAATCACATGGGAGCATGGGATTCTATAGATTTGCCATTTCCTACATGAATGTATCATCCTATTCGTGTCCACAACGTATATTCGGACTCCTCATTTCATTACACCATTTGGTTCGCACCTCCACCTAGTCTTCACCTCCTATATCCCATTTCCCTGGCTATATGCCTTAATGGTATGAGCAGGAGCTCACTTAGACCACGTGCTAAGCTTTTTCATAGCATACTTTGTATAAACTTACCCAGCAGCCATACCCTTCCTCACTTAATCGACTCTTCTTTCCCAATAGTTGATACATTTGTAGAATATTTTCTTCACAAGTGAAGTTAGGGGCAATCTTCTTCAACCTTTCAGCATGGCATTGTAACTTTCGACGATATTGGAGGTCATATATTCAAACCAATAGAAATCATCATGAGCCAACATCCATTTATTCTTGTCAAAGGGTAAGAACCATGACAGTGCATCCTCCTTTATTTGCAACATCTACTCTATTAAATGCTCAAATTTCCTAGGTTATGCTTGCACTACAATAATTGTAACCAACTTCTTGTATAGCTAGTTTTTATGCACTGTATTGAAGTTACTGGCAACATGCTGTATACACCATCTCCAAACCGCAAATGGTTCTTTCCAACAAACCTCATCTTTCTTAAGTGCACTCTTGACACCAAAGTGCCTATTTGTGATTAAGTAAATTGTCTCTTCCTAACCACTAGCAATGAAATTCTTCAATCGTTTCAGAAAGCAGCCCTATGTCTCCTTGGACTCCTTGTCGACCAACGCAAAAGCTAATGGGACAATATAGTTATTTCCATCCATAGAACAAGCAATCAACAGTACGTTGTCATACTTTCTATATAGAAATGTATCGTCAATACAAACTATAGGCCAATAATGCTTAAATGTATGCACACATACACGGACCAAATGTCTAAAAGACTCACTTCATGATAAAAAATCCAGGTTCTATAAATGCCCTCCATCCCCAAACTACCTTTGTTCCAAGATTTCAAATTTTTATTGTGTTCAACGGAATAGGAAGCTTATTGTAAGCTTTCTCCCAATTGCTATACACCATCTCCATAGCCTTTCTTTTAGCATCCCAAGCTCTCTTCCTTTTTCACATTATACCCAAACATGGTTAAAATATTTTCCTATAGGTCTGTAATCTTTATATTTGAATTTTCCCTAACATTGTTGATGAAGCAATTGACCAAAGTCCACTATCAATCTAACTGTAGTCCTATGATACATTGGGATTGATATAAATGTGTGGACCCTCAAGAATTATTATGATGAATAATCTCATTAACCTCTTATATGATTCCTATAGCCTCCACTTGCACTCGCTGTCCTTCTCCAAGTAGTGAATGGCTTATAGGTATGGTTTTAATTCATCAATTTGATAGTCGCAATGGTGATTAATGTAATACATTTTAACAGTGTCAATAAGCTTATCCTTTATGCTAAAATATTATCCAACAAACAAATCCACGTTGTCTACCTAGTTACTACTCTCTGCCTCCATGTCCTCTTTGAATGCTATATAACCACTATTATTGCCACTACCATTACCGATGTTCATATATGGAACTGGATCTCTAATTAATAATGTCATCATCTTAATATGATTATATTAGGGAGGCATCCAAATCCCATGGCCAGTAGTAACGTGAGATATGGGTAGAACACTACTCGACATATATTTTGACATGGCTGCATTATCTATAATGTTTTCCACTTCTATAACCTGTTCTTCTAATTCAAATTCAACTCCCACTTTCTCTCCTTCATCATTGATTACAAGTTTCATGGGAATCAGCTCTTCATCAAGGTCGTAACCTGACTCATCTTGTAAGATTGACCTTAACTCTACATCAAGTGCCTCTTCATTGATTTCTTCATTCATACTACCCTCTCTAAAGGTAGGCTCACCCACCAAAAAAGTTTCTTATCCATCAAACTTGGGGAAGTCTTCCTCAGTTTGTTGGACATGTGGTGGAGAGTTATTGGAAGGATCAAATCGTAAAGTGTTTTAGACAATATTGCCACTTAGCTTACTAGAACCCTTAATATATATCTCTTGTATCTAGTTTTCTATAAATGCATTAGCTACTTCAATCAAGCTTTCTACATCATCATCATCTATTATGGTCATCAGAGTATACGAAACACCTCCCTTATAATAGAAAGGGTATCAGTGAATAAGCTCCACTCCACTAAGATGAACCACGATACTCGTACAAATTCATTGGAGGAAATGACTGAAGTTCAAATCCTTCCTCATCTTCAACTTTTTCACCGAGTCTCTATCATATTGCTGATCATTACTTCCATTCACTATGTTCCCTCTCGCATACTCAATTATTTTCACATAATCAGCCATTGTCAACTAATTCATCAAGCAATTCCAAAATTAGTTAAGCCCATAGAATTATGGCCAATTCATGGCACCCACATAATTTCACTTCTCGATGAAGCGTCTCGTAGCACCAACACAGTTCTAAAATTAGTTAAGCCCATAGAATTATGGCCAATTCATGGCATTCATACAATTTTACTTCTCGGTAGAGCGTTTCATCACATATTATAAATGCAAACACCCACACAATTTCACTTCTCGGTAGGCCATCTCATAGCACTCACACAATTTCACTTCTTGGTGAGGCATCTCACCATACCCACGCAATTTTACTCTTCGGTGGGGCATTTCATCGCACCCATATAATTTCACTTCTCAATAGAGCATTTCACTAAATACTCTAAATGTAAGCACCTACATAATTTCATTTCTCAATAGGCTATCTCAACATGTGATATAATGTACATGTAAAATCAGCTATGATTTATGGGTGGCATCCCTATTTTCTAATGTTACATAATTTGCATATTAAAATATATAAATACTTAAAAAAAAAATTATCTAACCACACTTGACATGAACAATATAAATATTATCATATTAACAATGTAATTTGCATATTAAAAAATAAATACAAGAAAAAAGGATGAACGAGTTTTACTTATAGACCAATTAAGAAAATTAAGGTCACACTATTGCCCGAAGAGTGGAAATTAAGAAGTTTAAGAGATCTTAAAAAGTGGTGGATGCAAGAATGAAGGGGGCATGTAGAAATTTAGGTGTATATATTGGGACACTGAAGGCGCATGTCTTGTTTGTGCTTTCAATGTCGATAGGAAGGTGTAATCAAGCCATGCTCCTTCTAGTTATAGGAAGGTGCAATCTTGATATGTACCTTCTTTATAAACACCTTCTCTATTAAATTGTTTTTGTATTAAAGGTGCGTGCCTTCACTACACCAATACTGTAATATTGATTAACACCACCCTATTTTTGTGTTATTTCTAGTACAATACCTTATAGAGGTACAAAACTCCACCGTATACTAGTATAGAAATCCGACAACCAACCTAACTCCGCACTCTACCTCACACCATTCACAATAGCAACACCCATTCGGCAGTAGCAGATCCATCATCCCTGTTCAATCCTAACAGCATCCCTAACAACCACTTACAGACCCAATCCCCGACCCTATCTCTCATACCAATGCACGCTACAACAGAACCCCCTATCTAACTGCCCTACTCTCTAGCGCGACCACTAAGTCAAACCCAAATGACTACCCTATCTCTCTCGTCAACTTGCTATATTTCCTAAGCACAACCCATGCAGTAATAACAACACCACTTAACCGTGTGCTACAACCCATCCAAACACCTAGCCACGTGACCCACTTGACCATCAAAGCACGAAACCCACAACCCATGCACACTACTATGCATGCGACCCACCACCCACACGTAAGCCATCCAAATCCACAACCGCCTACGTGAACAACCACCATCTACACATAACAAGACCGCGAGATTATAGTTACCATCCACAATCGACATCGTACATTGCCTACATGCCAAAACTACCTAAATAACAACCACTATTCGAGATACACATACCAAACTACATTTTGTCAATAACTTTGTCGTGCAAGTAAAGTCACTGCTTGATTTGGTATTCAGAACAATCCGCATGACGTAAGATTGATGCTCTATTGAAGAAGGTGCAACTCGACCCGATTGGAGCATCCATGCCTGACTCGGATTTGCCCTCTTTTCCTTCCTTTTTGATCGACCATGCATGTATGTTGGTAAGTTCTTGGTTTGTCCTTTCCTTTTCTTTTAGTTATTTAGTTTTTTTATTTTATTTTATTATTTTTGTTTAATAGTTAACTATATTAACTTAGTTTTTTTTTTTTTTAACTTTTATGCAAGTTTTATTATTATCATTAGTTATAGTTTGTCTTTTACGTTGTTTATTTTTACTTTGCAAGTTTTATCATATGTATATTATCAATGTGTGTTATATTAACTTTTATATTAGTTTATTTTATTTTATTTTCTCTTTTGTTTTATTTTTCTTTCTTTATATTGGTTTAAGTAGTTTATTTTATTATTAGATCCAACGCTAACTTTAGTTGATTTTATGCAGGTCTTTAAGCACTAATCACTTGGGTATAGTGTTTTTTTAGTTTAGTTTTTTTTTTTTCTTATTATTATTAGATTTAAGAATATTAACTTTTTTTATTTTTTATGCAAGCATTTAGTTATAGTTTTTTTTTATCATTAGTTTTCATTATTATTATTTTCTTTACTTAGAAAAATTAGTTATTTACATGAAAAGTACTAACTTGACTCTTTTTTTAGGTGCTTATATTAATTCTCATGTAATAATATTTTATACATAATTTGCATATTTATCATTAAAAACCACTTTTTGAGCATAATGCATTTTTTACAAGGATTATAATTTTAGAAAATTGCATCTTTAGGGTCATCACGTATTTAGAAAAATTATATATTTTAAAGAAATCGCATATTTTTACTACATAAAGTTGCATTTTTTATAAAATTGCATTTTTAGGGTACAATTGCATATTTTCTCTTTATTCACATCTTTAAGATAAACTTTGCATCTAGGCTACACATCTTAGAATATTTGGATAAGAGCACATATTCTTCAATAAATTTTCACTTTTTAATAAATTAAGCATTTTAGGGAGTTTTCAAAAAAAATTATTTTTTGTCACTTGTTTTTTTTTTTCATAAAGTAAAAAACTTAATCTATGTATTTTCAAAAATTAAGTTTTTAGGTTTGTTCAAAATTGGAAAAAAAAAATTAGGTTTTCCTTGATAAAAATAAAGTCAATTAAAAACGTAAACTTGACCCGTTTTCATAAATAAAATTTATTAACTTGCTAAATTTTTTTCGAAAAACAGTTGATGGTTCTTTTTTAATTTCATCTCTACTCCAAAAATGGACAAGAGAGTTTCTTCTCATCTGGCTCCTCGCGAACAAAACAATTCAAATTTAATCAAAATAAATATGCTTAATCATATTACGAATTTTTTGAAATTTCATCTATTATATTAGGTCTATATCCTGTTTGAATATACTTAAACCTATATTATATTTATGGATAATTATTTCTATTTATAGCTAAGATGATATAATGTGTTTTTTTTTAACGAATCCTTTACGTTGGTTTGATTCCGATTAATAAGTACATAGGTACCTTCGAAGGAACTATAAAAAATGGAAAAATTTTTTTTATAGAAAATTCGTAATAAAAAAATCATTAAAAATCGTTTTCACACATTTTCCACATCTTTGCATATTTTTGCATTTTTAGAAAAATTATAAAAAAAGGCCTATTAGTTAATTTTTCTAATCCTTCATGGTGACTTTTGTCTTAATAAGATAGTCTCCAAGTTTAGTTTTTTGGTTAAAAGTTTTCTAAAAATTAATTTTTGAGAAAATTCGTAAATTAGTAGCTTGTTTAGGGTTTTTTCACCAAAAAACCTTAATCTTGCTTTTTTACCAGTTTTTACTAGTTGGCAACTCTACTTATTTTTCAAATTTCTTTAAAACATTTTTTTTATAGTAAAATATTTTTCCTTAATTTTATATCAAGTAATTTATATTAAACTAGATGGATGTAGTATAGGTAAAATTAAAGAAAATCAAAATAGGACTTAATATAATTGGTGACTCCACTAAGGCAGAAGTTTTTTTTAGAAACATTATATGTGTACTTGATGTGGTTGGGTCTGAGTTACCTTACGAACCTAGGACGTACTGCTATTATATAACTCTCAAGTCGTTATGGTCTTTACCCCCGGCTAGTGGTGATGAGCGAACTCACTTATGCTTCGATATATCCTACTAATCGTTTCTTTAGGAATGCATGAGGCTATAGAGCTTAAGACGCTTAGGACTACTAGATGACATCTTCCTGCATCGTTTTAAAATAAAAAGGGCTTAGTAATTTTTAAATTATAGAAACTAAAAAAATTATTATAACCCGTGGCCAATTGGGCTTTTATTTTCAAAAAATAAATAAAATAATGCCCTTATATAAAAAGTGTCCATGAGCTTTATTTTCAAATTTTTTATTTTAAAAATTCATACACTTATATGTATATGTGTATAGGAATATTGACCGTAGGTTTATAATAATTCCATTCTTATGATTTATTAATTACTGATTCCCATTACACTGCATGCACATGTTGCATACTGCATCAGTTTTTATATGTATTTTAATTTATATATGTTGTTTTTATATATATAAATATTTCTTGTTGGTGTTATATATATTTTTGTTTGTATTATCTTATAATGTACATCTTATGTACCATAGTTTGTTTTTTTCCGTAGGTAAGAGATTGTGCAATGTAAGGTCAAGATAAAACTCATTAAATCTTTTGTGGGCTAACAAATGAATATTAGTGTGACGTTTAAAAGAAAATATACGATTAAAGAGTTGCAACTTTCTTATTTTGTCATGTGATATAGTGGTTGTATGATACTTTCATGTATCTTTCTAAATGTAAAATAAAACTCCCTATAACTTATTATATGATAATCATACTTGTATAATTTTTTGTGTAACTCATTAGTTTTTTGTAGTGTAAACCCAATAAGGGTTTAGGCCATTTGTAATCAAATAAATGTAGTCATGGGTTTATAATAAAATTGCAACTCGAAAATTTTTATGAGAATAAATTATTGCACTTTTATCTGATTGCTAACTCAGCATTCACAAGAGTGTACTTTTGTTGTATATTATTTATTTATTTATTTTAGTTTGTTAATTCATTGTTTAATGTTGCTTGTTTGTATTGAAAATTTTATATGATAACACATGTTCATGTAAATAAAAATAAATAAATAAAAATCCTTAAACTTGTAAATATTTGTTATTCATGATATATAAATAGCTATTATCCCTAGATCGTCCCCTAATCATCTTTTTATTTTTTTTAACATTAGACACCCTTCTTGTAAAATAATCACCATTTATTTGTTGGTTCTTCCTTTGTAGCTTTATCATCCTTATCATGTCATCTTCGTAAATAGCGTTGTTTATTCTTTATGCAATGTAGCCAATCTAATCATATATAGCATAAATTCTCTTTGGCTCTCATTAATAAGTAGGGTCTTCAAGTCCTTTGCTTGCTTTGCTGTCCTCATCATGTTGGTTTTTGTAATTGACGTTTTCTATTCTTTAGGCAATGTTAGTAATCTAGTCATCTATAGCATAGGTTCTCTTTAGTTTCCATTAATAAGAAGGGTTCTCAAATTTTTTTTTTAAAAAAAAACTTTATTTGTAAATAAGTCTTTCTCATTGACTCTATGGCCTTTTTCTTTTTTAGTCATTCCAATAAATTAGAGAGATTTTTGTGGTTTTGTTTCTAACATAGGTTTTTTTTTTTTTTTTTTTGAAAACAAATGTTTTTTAGAATAAAGTTTTTCAAGCAAAAAAAAAAAAAAAAATCACAACGTTTTTTATTTAAAAAAATATCCGTTGATAAGTATGAATTTTACAAGCTTTAAGTTATTACCTTTAAGCGATTAAGCCTATTTTTGAAGCCCATAGCCATTCATTTGGAAGCTAAGTGACTGACGATAATGACTGCAATCCAAGCTTAGTCTTAAAAGTCACTTATTTTGAGTTTGGAGCACCTTGCAACCTACAAATTAGGCCTAATACTAAAATTGATGTTGAGGGGGCAAAGAGGAAAGTACGTTGGAAATTGGTAAATAAAAATAATGAAGACATAGCTCATCTACCCATCCCCAAAACAAACATTGCTCTTGATTCCCTCAGGAAAAGCCCAAACCAAGCATAATCCTTGAAGAAAAGCCCATTACTAGACCTTTCCAAAAGCTCTAAATATAAAAGCTTAAACATAAACACTAGACATTCCTAACTATTTCAACCTAATTCAAGCTAAAAAGAAGCTAAACACATAGCCTATTAACTTCACTCAAAGCTTTGTCCACCCATACCAATCCTTTCTAAGCCTAAAAAGCCCTAAACACTCACTTCACAAAACTGGCCCACCTTCTTCAACCTTAAACCAAATACAAACCTTATCTCCATTGTAAATCATTCCACTAATAAGCCCAATGAGTTTGGGCTAGATAGTGAAGCCATTTTATCTACATTTCACTTGCAAAATAGCATACCATACAAGAAACCTGGTAAGACACCTTATGAATTGTAGAAGAGTTATAAGCCTAACTAAAAATATTTGAAAGTACAAGGGTATCTTGCTAAGGTTATGTTTCTTGACTCTAAAAAAAAAAAAAAATTAGGTTTAAAAACATCTGATTATATGATTATTAGGTATGTTGAGCATAGTGTTGCATATAGATTTATTATTTTGAAAAGTGATGTGCTTGATTATAACATAATTATTGAGACGAAAAATGCAGAATTCCTTGAAAATATTTTTCCTTTTAAATCTAATTTTATTTCTCGAACTCCAATTGATAATAATATTGGAAATTCTTTTGAAGAGTTAAGAAGTAATGTTGTCTTACGTACCCAAATTGAAAATAATTTTAAAAATTCTTTTGAAGAGTTAAGGAGTAAAAGACAAAGAAAAGAAATCTCATTTAGAAATTATTTTTATACTTATCTTATTGATAATGATCTTTTGACTCGTTCTGATGCTATTTCTTCTTTAGATTCACTACTTTGGAAAGAAGCAATTAAAACTAAAATTGATTCTCTTGACAAAATAAAACATAGATTTTGGTTAACTTGCCTCTCAAAACCAAACCTATTGGATAGACAATTTTTAAAAGGAAACACAACCTTGATGAATCAATTGAAAAATACAAAGCTAGATTGGTTGCAAAAGGTTTCAATAAAAAACAAAATGTCGATTATTTTGACACATTTGCCCCTATGATTAAAATTTCTTCTATTAGAGTTTTGATTGCCTTAACTTCCATTCATAAGCTTTTGTTGCTGTAGTGTAATCAACTGGGTTCAAAAGATGTTAGTAGGCTTGAATGCTAAGGAAAGTGTTGGTAGGCTTGAATGTTGGATACACTCCTTTCTCTAAATTACCTATAAGAAGCCCCTTATAGATTAATCTATAAGGGCTCTCCGATACTTAAGTTAGCAAGGAGGGAGAAAGATAAGGCAAGGTATGTACATGTATATTGAGTTGTGAGCACCCTTTTGAAGGGAGGGAAGGCGTACTTAGACAATTATACATATGTATTTGAATTAAGAAGTAGGTGAGAAGATCACATACCTTTAACTCCTTATGCTAAACTGCCAGGGATGCATGTTAACCTCAAGTTCATTCGTATTCACTACCTATAAGAGACATGCATTGGAGGGGTAACAAGGTAGCTTTGCAAGCTAATCAGCCATAAACATAATGACAGCTACATCTGAAACTTTGGATGTTGACATTCTCAAGGCCATCCAGTGTGCTAATAGTATTGTGGATGTTAAGAGGGCAATTAATGAGGAAAAAAGGAGGGGCAATTGGTAAGGAAGCTTTAAAGGAAGGAATGCTAAGCAGCCTCTAAGTTGTACACCGGTTTCCAATAGTACAACCATTGTAGGGAGGGCATCCTTAGTCAAGTAAACAGACGCCCAGGGTCTAGAGGAAAGCCATAGAGCTCGGGATAACTGAGTAGATGGTTGTAAATCCTATTTTGTTTTCTTTAATTTAATATATATTAAACCTAGTCTATTTAATATAAGTTACTCGATATAAAATTAAGGAAAAAACATTTTTCTTTGAAAAAATATTTTCGAAAATAATATGGAGTTGCCAACCAGTTAAATTGGTAAAAATGTCAAATTAGAGTTTTCGAGTGAAAAAACCCTAATTTAGCATTAAACTATGGATTTTCTAAAAAAAAAAATCATTTTTCATAAAATTTAAACAGAAGTTCTACATTCGAAGACTAACCTATTAAAACTAAGTCACCATGTAAAAGCAAAAAAAAAAAAAAATAATAATAATAGTTTTTATTTTTTATAATTTTTCCAAAAATGCCAAAATATACAAAAATGCAATTAAGATGAATTTTTAATAATTTTTCTTACAATTTTTCAAAAACAGTTTTTATTTTTTAATGGTTACCTTAAAAGTATTTACATACCCGTTAGTTGGGATCAAACCAACGTAATTTTATTTTTTTTAGAAAAAATTTAGTGGAATAATTCTGTTTAATTTAAAAATTGAGCTAAATTTACATTATTTAACAATGTAAATTATCTAGCTTCATGAATTTATTTAAAAAAAAAAACTAACTAACCAAACTTTTGAAAAAACTTTAGTTAAGATTTATTATTATTATTTTTTTAAAAAACCCACTACATGCCAAAAATTTATTTTTTCTAAATGCCTTAAAATACAAGATTTATGCGAATCTACTAAGATATGCAATTTAGATACATATTTTCACGAAAGATATAAATCTTAGAAAAAATATGCAACTATATCTAAAAATGTAATTTTTTATGAAAAAGATGCAATTTTCATGCAATATGCAAGATGTAAAAATATTTATTTAAAAATTTCTTTATGATGCTAACATGCTGATATAACCTACTACTAAAAACTAACTCTAAGACCTGCAAAAAGAACCCTTATTAATACATTTTTAACATAAATGAAATATCCCAACCATGAAAATCAATACTACTAATGTATTAATGAAACTAAAAAATTCCTACACTAAAGAAAATAATAAAGTTAGTAAAAAAAAAAATCAATCAATAACTTTAATAAGAAGATAGACAAGAAAGGAGAACCTAAACCCACTAAACCAAATCAACGAGTTGGATTGGGCATCTAAATACTTGAGTTGAGTTAGGCGACTAATTCGGATTGTGGATTTAAACAGGTCACAAATAGAGCACACTAGTAGTAGTTCAACTTACTCCTCGAGGCAACTTTCAATCTTTATTTCAAATGGGAAACAACGAATTTATGATAATTTGTTTGACAAACCCCCGCCCCCCCCCAGTTGGGAGTAATGCCATGGAGTTTGATGATAATCTTGAAGATTTTTAGAATTGAATGATGGCAATGTGCCTTAGGCAATAGAGTTGGTGGATTAAGAGTTGTGTGTGGGGGTTATGTAAGCATTTGGGGGGCACGAGAGGATCAGGACTGTAACTAAAGATCGTGAATGTTGGCTGCTTAAGCTTGTTGCAAGGGTTATACATGGTTGAGGCGTGCCATGGTGTATTAGTTGATGCAACTATATTAAGTATGGGGTATTTAATGTAGTAATGGGTAGCTAAGTTAGGAGATCGAGAGAGAGATTAAGTTTGTGTGTATAAGTGCTATTGTATTGAGGATGTTGGATGTGGGTCATACAGTTTGATATATTATTATAGGTGGTTGAAGTTGTGATGGAGAAAGAGTAGTTACGGGGTAGCATGAGAAGATGAGTGACTGGAGGGGGAACTTGGTAGTGATCTGCTGTTACATGGACTATTGGGGGGTTATGGACAAGGAAATGTATGTTCGTACGAAGGTGGGTAATGGTCTGCTATTGCGTAGACTGTTGTCTGAAGGTGGGCATCTTTTAGGTTCATGCGTGAAAGAGAGGACAGTTGGGGATGGGAAAGTGATTGGTGCTATGGTATGGGCATGGATCGGAGTAGTAATCGAAGTAGTTAGATTAAGGGAAGGGCATTACGTGTTTGGGATAGTTAGTTATGGTTTGGCTTTGTGCGAGAGAGAGTGTAGGTGATGAAGATTGTATTAAGATGGTGATCATCCCCTGTGCTTGATCTAAAACTCTTTTTATAAGATGAGAAATTGAATCATTTGTCAATTTTAGATCAAGTTGATTCATTCGTGAATAAGATTTCAACCCTCTTGATTCTTATCAAATCCCTGGGATAAAGAAAAACATTACGCTCAAGTGCAAAACATGGGGTTTGAACCCTTGATCTTGAACTCCACCCTAAATGATGCTCCTTCAACTACAATAATAGTATTTTCTCACTATGTAGTACAAGTTAAATTTATTTAACATCTCCTCGCTAAACCTAACTTTCTTTTAGTACCATGCCTAACTTGACTCAAATCAATTTAAAATGATCCTAACCTATCAAAATAGCCTCAAATATATATGCTAAATATTTCAATACCATTTTTTGAATTTAACAAATTTATGCCTTAATTCTAGTTAATACAGTTAAAATATTTTTTAAATTGGACAAAAATCTATTTATGAACTCAAATGTTTTGTTGGACTATTTTGAAAATATTTTTCTAATAAAACTTAAAGACTATACATTTACTAAATTGCATGTATATTTTTAACTATTGCCTAATCTAACTGACTCGACTTGAACACTTGACACTTTGTATTTATTTTTCAATTTTTTAAAATTTTTTTGGAATTTTTTCAATCTTTCAATGTTTTTTTTTTTTTTTTGTAAACTTGGCCCAAAAGTAAAAAGAGACTAAAATTAAAATAAATAGTAGCAAAAATCGAATGTCTATAATAGTAAGTCAACTATGGAGCAACTCAAGTAGAGACAAGGCTTTTTTGGGGCCTATAGAGTGTTCGGTGTAGCTGAGTAAGCAGAGAGTAGGTCTCTAAGAGGCTCAAGCAAAAGTAAGGTGCTCGGAGTCGTAGATTGCTCAAGCAACTCGATATCGGAAGGGATTATCTAGCATAGTAATAGACTTCTTAAGTCTTTGCCTTACTGGTAGGCCTTGGCCTTCGCTTAACTAGACTCTAGGTGCCAGGTCCAAAATAGTCTGTCAATAAACTTATTATTCACTAAATGGAAATTAAAACTACTTTTTAAGTAAGAATAAAATTGCAATTCCTAATTATGGCACTTTTGGTATATAGATTGGATTAAAATTTAAATATAATTGGCAATGATAAAATATAGACAAAGGATTCTTACTTATGGCATTTTTGGTATATAGATTGGAATAAAGTAGGAATAAAATTGCAATTTTTTATGAATAGAATAAATAAGCAATAGCTACTTATTATAGTTAATTTGAAATATCATAACTAGATATTAAAATATAATGTAAAAAGTTTAGGAATGGCTATTCCTTTTATCTTGTAGAAGAATTGTAATTCCTTATTTCTTGGCAATAACAATTGTATGAAATAACATTCTTTCTACTAACCAAATATAGGCTTATGTGGATAGGTAAGGAATAGCCATTTATTCCACTCTTATGAAGTCAATCAAAGTTACAATTACTATTATGTGTTTAGTAGTACCGGGTTAAGTTGTTTAGATATCAATTAAGTTATCGATGTTGTACTTAAGGGATGTTAATCTCCTCCTTAAGATATGTAACATGAGATGCTCTTTATCATGAAGACATGTGCTTGATGGTCTCCGTAATTTCCTCTCTTAGGGACAAACATTAAATCATTAACCTTTGCATAACAAAACTACAAAATATGAATATTGTTGCACAAAGAGCTAAAATAGTGCTTGCATGGTATATAGTCTAGACCCCTTCTAACTACTAATGGTAGTTGATCACATATAAGAGAGATCAAGGCAAAAGTCATGATTCTCTTGGTTTCTCTTTGCAGCTTGCCTTGCAATTACTTAACAACACAATGTGCATTTGCTAATTTATGCACATAATGGTAACGGAGTTTGGTTCTTGAAGAAGCCATTGATGAGCCTCTTTAGCTTTTAAATTTCATTTCTCGCTTTTGACTTGATTACTTCAATTGCCCTATACCTAAATGAATTAAAGAGCTTTTATTTAAAAAAAAAAATCTAAAGCTATTTCTAGCCCTTAATCTTCCTATATAATCACAACCTTATGTCTTCACATATCAATAATAGAACAATAATAAAGAAAGAAGACATCTAGCTTTAAGCATACAAATGACTAGGGTGGGTTGAAACAATAGGATGTAAAGGGCGAAGTCCAAACATTTGCAATGATCAAGATAAATTTTGTTTAATGAGCTAGAGTAAAGACCATGGGATCAGCCCATTAGCTCTTAATCTTTCTCAAAAAGGCTCAACATTTAAAACAACGATTTCTATGGGCCTAGAGTTAAATGTAGCCTATTTAAGGGTCCATTAAGAAGGGGTTTTATCTCTACCAATGTGAATTAGTGCATGAAATTGATGGCTAAACTCCATAAATACTCAAAATCTCTCCTCATTAGGAAAAAAAAAAAAAAAGAGATAGAGAAAACAAGAGAAATACCATGGTACTGTTGGTTTGCTATCATAAAAGATCAATATTGCATTCAAATCTAAGAAGACGACACTTTTTCCTAAGATCAATGGGGTTAATGTTATTGAGCTCTTTTACTTATTGTATATATGTTTGTGCTCCTTCAAGTTGCTTGCTTTTTCTCCTTTTAACTCTTTAATAATCCCCTATTATCATTCCACACCACTCCTCGGTAGTTACGTGTGGTGAAAGGACGCACATTACACACACTTCACCGTTACCATTAAATCCCCACATCTACACAATCCAACCTACTAAAAAAGGCCAAAAAATGATACAAGCATCGTTGTATTTACTTTCTAATACATGAAAGAATTAAAGTAGTATTTAATGACTTAGATATTTTTACCTCTCACTTAGATGAAAAGATTTATTTCCATTTATGTATTGAAATGCACCATTAAATATAAGCATGATATAATACACTTGCGTAGAGTTTGAAATGTTGTTAAGTAATCATTTGATTTATTCGTATAATATTTCCTTTATATGGTTGGGCATAAAACAACCTATAACAAATGCAAATAGAGTCAGGATATAAAATGAATTTGATATAAGTAAAATGTAATATTTTGCTCTAGTATTACTAATTTATTTATTGTATTATCAACGCTTTCCAATCTTATATTAAGAAAGAATTTACCTTCAAAACTTTCTAAATTATGGATAAAAGAGAGTGTTTGTCTAAATTTAATCACAATTATTAAAATTTTATTATTAATATCCACATGTCAATTGTTATATTCAAATGCTTGCTTCAGCAATAATGATACTAAAGAAAAATCATCTGTAATGTAAGTAGAAAATCATATCAATACGAGAAGATTTAGAAGTAATATAAACGTGTTACGGGAAAAAAAAAAAAAAAAAGACATTTGAATCGGTGGAAGTATGCAAACTGCATTATAGATTAAAATGTTAGAAGGAGTTGGAAATTCTAGCAAACTGATTGGGTAAATTCAAAAAACAAAGTAATTTATAATTATGTCATCCCATAAGGTAGATTTTGTTTTTGCCAATCAATAATTTATTAAAAACATAATTCAAAGCTATACAAATTACATATTATAATATGCAAAATATTACCCTAAAATCTATACTTTCTAGAACCTATAGCACCTAAAGCATTCTATAGAACATAGAAAATTTTTATTATATAAAATTTTTGAGATAGATTACTCAATAACCTATCAAACTTTCCACGCATCTGCAATTAGTACACTTGAACAATTTAATCACATAATTTTCAATCGCATAGTTCTCATGAAGATATATATTATCAATTTCATAATATAATTCAAAATAATTTCTCATGCAATGTTATAATGAAAATGCATTACATCATAAGGTGTAATTTCACTTGTTTAACCTAAATAATAGTACCAAATCCAGGTGGTTTGTTCACTAATACAATAATATCATATGAAATATACCATAACAAAGTACACTAAACTTATTATCTTGACTCAAATACAATCATTCTTCTTCAATGGATAGATCAACGTTGGTATTGAGCATTAGTTAAGTTGAAATATTATATTTTGTTGCATTTAAGATTAATAATTAAAACTTTTTATGTAATGGTTTATGCAAGCTATTCTGTAACTTATATCTCATATATTTATATCCATAATATTAAAGCGGGAGTGCCAATTTTAGTGTCTTAGGATATAAAAATTAACTTTTTTATATAATATTACAAATTCGACCTTAGGGCAAATTAACTTTTTACTACTCTATTAAATAATTGTTTGTCATTTGGTTTTGCACTTTTCATTACAAGATCAATACTAAAAAATAGTCGCGGAAGGGTACCTACTAGTATATGTTATAGGACATGTTTCAAAGGGCCGTACCAATATGGAAATGCATACCTTATGTCTCGCCTTATTGAATATGTTTAGAAAAATTAAAATCAGAATACTTTCGATACTCTAATATATTAACTTGGCCATATATGATAGAGAAGGTTGTATATTCCAATAGAGTTACTTATTTGCCTCAAACTGAATTCGAGCAGAAAATAGCATCCGATTGTAAAAATCTAAGAAATTTTAGGATTTTTAATGCATTATCCATAAAAAAAAAGAAAAGAAAAACCTATCCCTCTCTCTGTGTCTAGCGTGTCTGTCAAATATATATAATCCCAAGTCTCCAACGCTCTTTCTGTTAGTTTCTGCTGTCCTATATGTTACTTCGCGTGTAAATTCCGAAAACAGCGCAAATAAAAAGAAAAATCAAATATAAAAAAAAAAAAACCTACTGGGTTATATTATCATTTGGCTCAAGTAGACTCTCTCTCTCTCTCTTTTTTTTTTTTCTTCTTCTCTCTCTCTTTATCTCTATGGTCTTTCTACTCAGACGAAAATACAAAATTGAAACCTCCTAAAAAGAAAATAAAAACACAAACATTAAAAACACGACATTACACAGACACAGCACACAACACCACAGACATAAAACAAAGAGGGAAGAACAAAGAGGGAAGAAACGAAAACCCAGAACCAATACAAACATCACGAACAAAACACGAAACCCCGTAAAAATTAAGAAGAAAAAATTAAAAGTGTATGACACATTTTTTAAAGTAATATCATTATTATGTTCCATTGATTTTTTTCCCCAATTTACTAAGATTTCCGTCCCTATATGCCCACTTTTTAGTGTTACAAGCTCATCAAGGAAAACCGAACACAAAATTAATCTCACTTGGAGATTTTCTCTGCCCTATCTTTCTCTCTTTGAGTTTGTATTTTGATTCTATCCGAACTGCTTTTCGATTCAATACCCACTTAGGTACTACCAAAAGTGAACATAAATTTAGTGTCTTTAATCCATGATTTGGGAGATTTGTGATTTTGATTCAATTAGGGTTTGTTTCTTTTTGGCTCTTAACTGTGTTTTATGTGATTGTTGGTTTGCAGGTAGGTTTTGGGATCGTGAAGATTATAAAATCCCGAATTTGTGATTGGGCGAATTAGGGTTTTGATCACTTGAGAGGGAGTGAATGGGTGACGTGGGCTTCGATCTTCTGGGTCGAGATTTTGAGGTCGGCTGCGACAAGGTTTTGGAAATTGAGTAAGTGGTGATGAAATATTGAATTTTGGAATTAGGGCATGGAAGAGGATTGTAGGTACTAAATTGGGTTACTTGAACTGGCCAGAAAAAAGCTCAGTTTAGTTAGAAGGAGAATTAGGGTTTCTGGGTTTTGTGCTATTATGATGTTGTTTTGATCTGGATGATCCTTGTGATGCTTTAGTTCATGTTGAAGAGAAGTTTTTCTCAAATTGAACTGAAGCGATTGTAGGGGATCAATGAATTTATAGTTTTGAAGTTCTCATTTGGGAGTTTGTAGTAGATGGTTTTTATATGTTGGATTGAGGAAAGAAGAGTTTTTGAAGCTATCTCCAGTGGTTTATATATTTTGGAGCAGCTATTTTGTGTAGAATAGTTATAGGAGCGATATCAGGGATTCATTTGAGTAGTCTCTGAGATATAGCTTTGCAAGATATTAGTGCTTTTCCCATAAAAGAGGCTTGACATTGTTGGTTCTTGAACACGGATTTATCAGTGTTTGCATAGCTTCTTAAAGCTGGAAGTGATCTGGCATATGGTTGATGGACGAGGTTGCTGTTTACGGTTCGTTGCCATTTTGAAAAGCCACTACTGAAGACGAAGTCAATAATTTCTGTCTCTTCAAGTGGTTAGTCTTTTGTATTTTTGGAATTTGGTGCAATGTCGCGCTGCTTTCCATTTCCACCACCAGGATATGAAAAGAAAGCCCGTTCGGACGATGTTGACTTACTGAAAAAGGTGAATCTATCTATCTCTTTTTTTTGGTTTTACTTTATAACCAGCACAAGATTCTTTTTGGGCTTGGAAACGTCACCCTTTTTGCTTAATTCTGACCTTCAATTATGTTGCTTTGGCATCATGTGGAAGCTCTAGTCCATAACACTAATGAGTTTCTTCTTTGAAGTTACTCAAATTTGAAATGTATGCCCATTTTAATAGGAAAAAATAGTTTGCGTATTAAAGATAGCAGTACTCTAAGGTTGGGAGTTTCTTTTTGTTGGTTGCTTTGGCTGTCTCGGTTGGTGCCTTCATTGACTGTTCATCAACACTTCTTTCCTATCCTCGGTAGTCTGTACCAAAGTTGAGGAATCTCTATCCATGCTAAGTAAAATTGTTTCCATTATTATGTTCAGGAATCGTGCATTTCACTCGTATGTTTTGAGCAATTTAAAACGCTTCCTTCTTTTTTCTTTAAAGTAAGGATTGATTCCCACATGGTATGTTGGGATATAACTCATTTCTCGGTGGAAGCATGTGACATACACAGCTTGGGAACACAAATTGTGTTTGATTCTCCTCTGATTTTTCTAGTCTGTAGCTCTTGCTTAAGCGCTTTGTTTTCTTTCTCTCTTTTTTTTGTTCTTTTTCTAGGTTAGTTGGGCAAAGTGTAACATTTCCTATAATTCAGGTTAACCTGGGTAATAAAATAGGAGTTTTTGATAGCCTTTACAGGTAGGGCTGCAAGAAAGTGGAAGTATTTGGGGTAGTTATGTTCATGGATTTTGAGAAATGTCAATATGAAGTTACATCAAAATTGACTACATATTTTTTTATTTGTGGCGTGACATAGTAGGCTATTTAAAACATTGAGCAATCCTGTAAAAAATTTCCAAAACCATTGCTTCTCTTATTGTCAATTGGTAGAATCCAGTGTTACCGCTGCGGTAATATAGTCGTTTGTAATTGTCCTTTCAGCCTCATATGATTATCATGATTTAGATTCTATAATATGTGATTATGCAAAGGAGTTGTTATTGTTGCATTTTATGACCTGGTGGGCTGTGGAAAATAAAAACACATTTGGCTTTCTATGCCATTTTGGGTAGTATTACCTCATGAAGGAACTTTTATCTTTTCTTTTTGGTTACAAATTATTTATTCTTTCTTTTTTTTTGTTTTGGCTTTTTCCCTTTCCTTTTGTTTGGGGGGGGGGGGGGGGGGGTTGGAGGTGGTGGTGCACGCAGGTGTGAAGGATTAGCTATCATCTACTATAAGTTGATTGATAAAATTACCAGTGTTTCCAATCAGCAATCAGTGAAATTTCACTTCATTGGATAAGTATATATATTCATGGAAGGAAGGTCAAGGTGCAACCCCCACCCCCTCAATCCCCTTCCCCCCCCCCAACCCCCCCCTCTTTCTTTTTGTTGGGTTGGGTTCTCTAGTAAGGAATGACATTGTTTATCTTCTACGGCATCCTATATAGTTGTAAATATTTTTAAAATACAAACCTGCAAACTCTAGGATCTGTATGGAGTCTCAGTTATATATAGTTGACTCCAGCTCCACGCATTGAACCTTTCCTTGGGAAATATTTTGGTCTGTCTTATGCATTATTAAGGGAAGCATAAGACTACCAATTACAGCCAGAGAGAGGCAGGCCTTTTATACATAGATGGCCCAACTTCACACTTTTTTCTTCTTGCTGTTGGTTTTTATTAATTCATGATAGTAATAGAGAAAACTGGGTTAGCATTAGAATATGGCAAATCAACCTGGGAGTCATTATGGTATCCTTTAAATAACTTAAACTGTGTCTTTCATTGGAAGAGTTTTCTTTAGCTCAGGAAACACATGCAGCCTATACTAAGACTTTTGTCATTTTATAGGATAAAGGTCATATTCCAGCCATGACAAAAAGTCATTGTTATGAAGCATCGTACTTAGTTACATCAGGCATCACTGCTTTTCAGTTTGTAGTGTAAAGCAATTCCTTGAGAGTGGGTGTTTGTTATCATTGAAGTGTGAAAAAATCTGCTTGACTAAATTTCTGCAACTGTTGTTGAAAGGAAACAGAATTTAGATGCTCTTGGACCATATCCACTCTTGGAATGTATTGTATTGCAAGTCAAAAGATGTGCAGCAAAGCCAAATTTGATAGCACTATAACCAAATAGAAAATACATTGTCAAAAGCCACGCTGAAGATGGATTGGGAAATATAAGAATATATCATATGATGTGTCTCTTTGCTGATATATAAACATACAAGAAAGAAAAGTGACTAGAAATCATGTTGTTTGAGAAGGATAGAGCAGATGAAAGATGACGTGATCATGTGAATAAATGACATGATGTTGTAGGTAAGTGATGTACCTTGGTCCACATCTCCTTTAGTTGTGAAATTTAAGAAACGACTCCATTATATAGATGTCATATAGAAAACTGTGGTGTTGGATCAAGCAGATGTAATTATGGTTGGTACACTTTGGATTCAATGGAATAACTTCTACCTTAGTTAGTCGAATGCTTGTCCCTTTTCTATGTAACAGTTCTTCTTTTTCCCTTATGGAAGAAGTTTTAAACTTGAAATGAGAACATGGACTTAGAAACATGAAAAAATGAGGACAAAGGGAAGAAAGTTGTACTGTAAGGTTATAGGAATCTCATTTATGAAGAGCTGGTTTATTATGCTGATTAACCTAGGAACAAGATCCGTAGTTTTAGATGGCGTATCCAGGTAGTATCTTGTATCCTTCAGAGGCCCTTTCTCTTAAAAAAAAGGATGCCAGCATGCATTCGGAATTGATCTATCTTGCCAAAATGGATATGAAGCATATCTACCACTATGGGGGATGGGAATTAGGTTTTGGAGTTTTAGAGAAGAATGGTGTCATAAGTAGAATTCAGCCATGCAAGTAAGGAAAAGATGGGTAATATTTTCTTGTCTGGAATAAATTGAATGATTGATGTATATGGTTAGGAAAATCAAAACTCAAAGGGAGAAAGTCATTGAGGTTGATGTTCTTCAAAATTTATGATCCCATTAGAGGAAGAAGGTGACTGTAGTTAGGAAGAAAGCAAATTAAAATGGGAGGATAATCACCTGATCACATAAATTCTCTGGATCAATGGGATATGCATGCCTTTGTAGAAGTGATGGTACATAATTGACTTAGCTAAAGAGAGAGGTGTTTACTAAATGGGCTTAATAAGCCATCACTTTAAAATTCTTTATGACACGTCATAGTCTAATTTTAAGGGTATCACAATCAAGTCTAAAGGGTTAATCTTAAATGAATCTGTTGTTGTTGAGTTTTTATGTATTTCTAGCTTGGTGACTGCAATATTTGAAATGTTGGTCTTAATGATGACCATATTAAAACAGTAATGATGAAAATGATGAAATTTATCGTCAAATAACTGTTGATTTATCTGTTACCTGTCTATGTACATTTTGCAAATCGGAGTCACTTTCATTCATTGTGGATCGAGTGAAAGGAGGATACTTGAAATATGAGGGTCCAAGAGTTATTGTAATAAGTATCTTTGCAATTCAGACATGGTTTGGTTGCACTTTATATTTTGAGAAATACTAACATCCAAAAAAGAACTTACCCCAAAAAAAAAAAAAAATTCAAAAAGTGACGTCCTTTTGCCAATTTGAAGTGGCATGCTAAATACAGAAACTCACTATAGTAAATGTTTTGCTTCCTTTCATGACCACTATAAATCAATTGACATTGGTTTAATTTAACTATTAAAAAAGAAGATTACTGGCAGAAACTTTCAGGCTAATCTGAAAAGGCTGACTGCCTGTTAGGATTGTGCTCTTTGGTGCCTTATTAGGGGGAGCATTAGTCTATAGAAAAATTACAGGTTCTACATCAGCTTATATGATGTTTTGATTAATATGATATGCTTATATGTGGAATTAACACTGGTGATAAAAATGGAACCTTGAAGCATGAAAACTAGTCTTCTTACGCTTAATATTTATGCGGCTATATCAAAGAATTGTGTTCTTGACATGTGTTGACATTATAGAGGTTATTATTGAGAATGGGGTGTTTTACACCTTTACTTTTTGCATTTCTGGATTACCCAGCAGCACCTGTGACTTTTGGGGGCTGTCTTGAGCTTGATAGATCTATATCTTGTATATGACCTCATACTAGGGGACATACTCTCAATTACACCCATTGATATATATGACTCCTTTTCTATTAAAAAAAATTTGTACATACATAGTTCAGACATTTGTAATTTATGCTTGCCTTAATTGTGAAGTTTATTGGATGGCTCAAGAAATCATTATTTTAAATAAGCATGTAGATGAAACCCTGATGGTGGCAAGGACAAGGACCTCTCTATACCTTCTGCATTAATGGCATGCACACCTTTGAAAGTGGTGTTACTTCTACAAGCTTGGAAAGTGGTCAACTTGTTTGGAGAGAATTTATCTACTAAAAGGGGCTGTCTTACACTGATCTGGATTGCCTTAGTTGTCTTATTCTTATTTTGTCCTATTCTTATTTATATCTTGGTTATGTTGACTAACTCTTGGGATGTAAAAAAAAAAAATGAAATTAAGAGAACAAAACAGACAAGATTTGGAAAGAAGCCCATGCGGTTTGTAATGTTCTTGAATTACTAGTATTATCTTGTCAGGTGTACAAGTATAATGAGGTTTAATTCATAAGAAAATATTGTAAGTGCATGATGAAAATGTATGTTCAGTTGTTCTTGTGGTTGTGCAGACCTTATGACTTAAATTCTATGCAAGCTATCATATGTACACTTAATCTATCACAAGTTTCAGTTTTGCCAATTCTTCACTTCTTTCACAGAATGTTGAGTGACTGGAATCATTAGATTGTTTATGGTTTTTGTTCTCTTGTGGACTCATTTATTTGGCTTACACTTCCTGAATCCATCCTTTTCCCCTCCTGTAACAGGAGAAACATAGAGAAAAGAAACACAAGAAAGAGAAGAAGGATAAGGAAAAGCGAGAAGGAAAAGAGAGAAAGGAAAAAGATCAAAGTGATGAGAAACATAAGGAGAAGAAAGAGAAAAAGGATAAGCACAGAGATAAAAAGAAGGACAAGGAGAAGGACAGGGAGAGAGACAAAGTTGGTAGTTCGAACATCATGGAACGACCTACCCAGAAGGAGAAGGACAAGAGCAGATCCAGTATTTCAGATGAAAAGAGACCAACTGGACAACTTTCTGGTTACAATGGAGAGAACCGCATTGGCAAAAGTTCTTTGGGTGCTGATGTCAGTGATCATAAATATGTGCAAGAGTTGGAGAAGAGGGTCAGAAATGAAGATAGGGGAATTGGGAGTCAATTTACTCAGAACTGTCCTTTTAACAATCAGAAAAAGGATGAGGGAATGGTCCGCATGGTGGTTAAGGATGCTGGGGCTAGACCTGAAGTGAAGGAGAAGAACAGGGCATGGAGAGGTAATGAACCAAAAATAGATGGCATGGGAACCAAAGATGAGAAGAGATTTGGTGGTAATGCAGTGATTCGAAGCTTTGGTGAAACAGTCCAGGGTAGAGAAGAAGGTTTACAAAAGCCATTGACAAAGCATGTTGAAAGAAAACTGGATGGGGGAGCAGACTTGAAAGTGAAAGAAGGCAGTGATAAATCGGTTGATAAACAAAAGAACAAAGAAAGATATAGAAAGAGCCAAGGGAAGGTAAAGGACCAGCGAGATGAGAAGTCAAAAGAAGAAAAAGTAAAGGAGAAGAATGATCATAAACCTACTGGCCAGGACAAAATCATAGAAAGCAAAAGGCATGACATTCTTGATGCTCTTAAGACAAATAGCCAACATCTTTTGAAGGATCCCAAGAAAGATGCAGTTAGTGAGGTAGTTCTCAAGAAGAGGAAGGAGTCTGAGACAAATGGGTTTCTGCATGGTGAGTTCATATTGTAGTAACTTGCTATGATATAGCAGCACCATATTGCATAATTTCTTTCACACGGCTAGGTGTGGATGGAAGATTTTATGCATGTATCCTTTAATGCATGTACTTATCTTTGTCTATTGGCACTTATGATACTTGGAAGCTTCTTACTAGATGTTTTTATGATGACCTGAGCTTTATCAATTGCTGCCAAATGATTTTTTCTCTTAAATCTTCTTTCAGCAAGTGAAAGCAGGTCCGGTAAGTTGCCTAAACAAATGGCAGTTTCAGATCCTTTCATGGAGAATGGAAAGGTACAGGAGCATAGCCAAATACCTGGCCAAGAGGCTCCTGATGCTGGGAGGCCCAGTAATGATCTTAAGCCAGTTGCTGAGGATCGAGGACGAAATGGCATAATAGATCCTCATCCGTTGTCTGTGCCCTCCACATCTTCTTTGACATCCTCAGCACAGATAGATCAGATATCCAGAGTGCCAAGTAGATCACCACATCGAGATCTAAAGTATCTAAAGGAGGTCCTTACTGTCCCGAAAATGGATGATTTGCCCATCTTGGATGACCATCAAGCTTGGCTGTTTGACATGAGTCATGACCGACCAAGAAATACCATGGTGCAGTCTTCTGTAACTGATGAGACACCACAGGTTTGGGGAGAATCTCTGCACATAGAGTCAGCTGATGTTTATGCGCTGCCTTATGTTATTCCCTACTGACCAGCTTTTCAAGTGATATGGTTTATCCTCATTTTGTGGGCAACCCCGAGCATCATGAGCAGTGTGGATGGGTTTGACCTTAGCACAGCCCTTCAGGTGGATCATGCATTTCGGTGAGGCTGTTGCTACGTGTGTTGCTGCTCCTGGTATTGGATTTGGCTCTTAAGTTGCTGTCTTCGGCTGCTTGGCTTTTGATGTGATCTGATCATGTGTTTTCTACTGCCTGCTGAGATGCTCCATTTTGTTCATCCATTGGACATGGATGGGAAATTTTTGGCCTCCCACCACAGGAACTAATCGGTCATGGAGATTTCCATGAAACAAGCGAGCTGGGTTGCATAGGTGTGGTTAGGTGCAGTGAGACAGGAACTTGCTGCATTTTGTCTAGTCTGATAGTGCTGAGGAGATTTTCTAATTTGAAGAGTGAGGGAAACTAGAGCTGTGGTAATTCGCAACCCCACCACAATTTTGATATGTAACATAGAAAGTTTTATTACAAATGTAAGATAGAGGAGAAAATGAGGAAGGGGAAAAAAAAAAAAAAAGATTCATGATCAATTTATTCAATTCTCTTGTAATTGCTGCTATAATCCCAATATAAATTTTCCTAATTATTTGTTCAATAAACTAGCTTTCCTCTGATTTCTCTTACTCCAGTTGGGTATTCGGTAAATCCACCCATCATTTAGTTTTTCTTTTTTTCTTTTTTCATTTTTTAAAAAAAAATTTCCCCAATATTGTTATATATTGAATGGCATGAATAGAGGAATTCTTGATCTTCAACAGCTGTGCTGGTATGTGGGCGTACTGTGGTAGAATGAAACATTGATGGTCTTAGTCAACAAGGCCAAGGAAGCAATGAGATCAAAATTGCTCGAAACTCTACCCTATTAATGTCATTCCTCTTTTTACTATTAATATTTTTCCGAGCTTTGGGGGCCGGGCCCCCTTCATCCCCCTAGGTCCGTCCAGCATTTGGTGAAGTTTCTACTGGCAGTTTCGAACAAAAGATCAGTTCCAGTAGCAACAACATTGGTGCCAACCACTACAAGAACAAGGTTTGCGGTTGGTCCAGTGCTAGTGTTTATCCCGGTATACTCAAGCTGGTACTGGAGTTCCACCTTCCCAAATCTGCGGTCAGGAGCAATGAAGCTGGAGAATGAATATTGTCTCTAGTCCAGGAGTCGGCTTATCAACAGTAACTATGGTAAGAAGATTGGCGTTAAGCGTCCGCTTTAACATCGGTTGTGGTGATCTTTTTCTTTACTTGAATGCTGGCATCAGCCCAAAAGAGCTAGCCTTTCTTGGTTTCTTGGATGTGAGTGTGATTCCTGTAGAAGTGTAGGTGGTGATGGTAATTTGTGCTCACTTTGATAATCCTTTTAGAGAAGATGTCCACCTTTCTTGCCGATATCATAATGATTGTTTTCCGAGAAAGTGAAGGAAAATGAGTTTGATAGTGTTTAGACAATTTAATCTCTTCGTTTTTTTTCTTTCCCAAGTTTTAGGTTGGGTCAAAAAATTATGGTTTATAGAAAGGTTTCAATTTCAAGTTTTAAAAACATATATCTAACAGGTGGATGGGATAATAAGGCCTCATGTCCTAATACCATTGGCCTGTTACTTCTTTTTCTGCATTCTTTTCCTAAACTTACTTCTAAACATAGACATCTCTTTTTATCCAAAATCATGGTTTGATATTTAAAGACTTACTATTTAAGTATCAACACTTAATTATATTTTAGAGGAATTCCGTATTTAAATTCTCGTAACAAACTTGGGAAAATAAAAAAGAAGAAAAGAAAGTCTCCTATAATAAGCTCTATGTGTAGGTATATATTTTATAAGAAAAGTGATGTTATTGGTACATCTAAGTCCTCTATCAATTTCCAAATTCTTCGCTAAGCCAAATCACCTAAATTTCTAATGCATTTTGGTTCAATTTGAACTAAGATACCTATGTTGAATTTTAACTAATTGTATTATTTAAAGTTATTTTTTCCTTTTTTAAAATATAGCGGTGTACACAATAATATTATTACTTAATGAAATCCATGAGTTCCACATGATATATTGCAATGATAGATTCTATAAGTGTAATGTTGACGTTTAACTTATGTTAGTCTTTCTTTAAGCCCGTAAAATACAAACAATTAGAATGGGTATTGGAGTTCCCTACAATACAACCACTTCGATATTGAAATAAGCCTCGGTCTAATGTTAGAAATCCAATGGGTGGTGATAAAGAGTAATTAAATCACCTTTAAGTATATATGTTCTAGATTCTACAAAACCAAATCCTCTTGACAAGTGTATGATTGGGTCTTTTATAGTTGTAAGCTAATTTGATTTGTGATTCTAGCTTGAGCCATTAGGCAAGGCATTGGCTTGACGTGATTGCCTATCTCACAAGACATTATCTCCCATCAATTTTCAAGTACATTATAGTTGTTGGATATAGGGGGCCTAATAGGGACAAGGCTCGAAGGTCAAGCTCCTAGGTTGTCCTACCTTATTATGACTCCAAACTTGGCCATATCTTTGTTTTATGACTTTCCTTCTAGGCTTTGAGACCTATGCCAATTATGACAATCAATATTTGTCCCTTACTACTTTCTTTGATAGTTAGTTATCTATCAAAGAGAGTGAGTCTCACTTATTGGGCTAAAGAGACTGGTCATTAGTACTCTTGCATTGGTAGCTTAGCATAGTATGGAATTTTTAAGACAAAGAGCTTTTAGCTTGGGCCCTCATCCATTAATTGGTGCTCGATGGTTAAGTTGTTTTAATTGACCCTTGTTAAGCTTATCAAAGTTTTGTTGCTCATGATCCTTCGAATGGTATGCTTAAAAGAAATTACTTTATTCTTAGGAATTTTTTTACAAAGGTATCTATTTTAGTTTCCTATGCATTAGGTGCCATTGGGATTTGCAATCATCATTTTACTTTATCCATCATTTTAGGTGGTGGAGTTTCACATGTATGGTTAGGTGACTTTAGGTGCTCGAAAATCCTTATCTTGAATGGTAGATGTATTAACGACATGTTCACTTTATGGAATTAGAATTTCATTCTCTTTTTATTCCTTATTACGATGTTCACTTGATTTTTTATCACAGAATCGCAATTCCCTAAGAATTTCTAATGTTTGAAATTAAGTAATAGTGATTTCTTAATTCAACCGAATTATGATTCCTCACCACTACCATCACTACCACCGCTACCATCGCTACTGCCGTTACCTCTACCATTATTAACTGCCACTGTCGCCACCGCCGCTTCTACCAACCACCATAGCTACCTCCACCACTACCACCATTATCACTATCACTACTGTCACAGACTCCACCGCCAATCCCTATCGCCAATCGCCACCACTATCTATTATTTTAGGATTAGTTGAGAGAAAAAAAATGAATTGAGAATAATTTAGTCATTAAAATTATATTATATATCTATTTCTAAATTACTTATAAGTTCAACTAAACAAAATAATATATATTATATGTTTATTCCATTATTTATGAAATTGAAATTCCAATCATTTTCATTTTATTCCGTGAAGTGAAAGTACCATAAATGTTATACATATTCCCATGCATCATTCCCCTTATAGATAGGAGTCTTGCAAGTATGTTATGTTACATAATCATTTTTCCTCTCTTTTCTTCGGATAAACTTCTCCAGAATTTTCAAGGGTCTTTGTTGAAGAAGACATATTTTTTGCAAATGGAGCGCAGAGAACGCCAATCTCCTGGCATTTTTCGTTGGTCTTTGGCGGAAGGAGGAGGTCCTCGTAGATCTTTTCTCCTGCCTCTTAAGTGAAACTCCAGATTCCCATTTTGACCCAAGAGCGCTCCGGTACTATAGGGGCACTTTGTTCGTTGAGGGAGGCGTGGGCCTAGGCCCTTCTTCATGTGCTCTGGGTGTGCCCCATACCTATTCGGGCATCTCTCATCCATCATTGGCTTATCAAGATGAGCTTTTGAGAGGGTGACAACATGGGTTGAGGCTTGTTGGATTCATCCGGGGAAGAGTTTGGGCAGCAGAGCCCTCTTCGGGACATGCGGGGGCATTAGGCCATCAAAGACTTCGTCAAAGGGAGAATAAGGCGCTTGCTTCGGAGGGGGAGCCCAAAGCCAAAGGGCAGAAGTGGGCTTCCAGAGACCCATTCTCCGAAGACATTTTGTTCCGAGGTCCCACTCTTTGTGTTCGTCGACGTCTATTGGTGGACGTCAAGATGCTAAGGGTCGGAGCTTTGGCCTTCTCCCAAATCCCACATAGTTTAGGACTTCATTATTGAGGCTCCACTTGTTAGAGGTGGAGATTTACCGAGTCAGAAGAGATCACCAGGTGATCTTTCCGCTCTAGATTATTGTTGGAGAAGGGAAGGTAAGACTGACACTTGCTCTGACTTGGCTACTCCGTACTCCGTAGGAGCTCACTCTCATTTTGAGGGCCATCTAGGATGGATCGCATCACTACTATGGAGCAGACTTCTGGTGGTCAGTGCTTGTAGGGCTTCTCCCTTATGTTCTATTCGTTTCACTTGTACAAGTTGAGTGCTCTTGTTACTTGCAATAGTAGTAGGGATATACTTAGGTCTAAATGCCAACTTTACTCTTTATAAATACCGCTGGGTTGCATTATGAATGAACTTCTTCTTTCTCTCTTCTCTTCTCTTTTCTTTCCTCTTTCTTCTTTTCTTTAATTTAACTGATCGTTGTAAAAAGGTCGAGGCCTGATTGTCATCCCATTCTTAAAAAGTGTTTAGTCAAGGTGAAAGGGGGGGGTCTCCTTATTGCGAGGGATGAAATTAGGCAAGGCTTATTGTCTGCTCGGACGACCCATTCCAAGGAGACAATCTTTGGACGAGGCCTATTTGTTTGGTCGAAAAAGACTAAAAGGCCTAATAAGTGGCCTTAATTCACACACACACATACACTACACAACACAATAAATGGCCTGACTTGACATACCATTCACACAACACATTCAAACAGGCCACAATACTATAAATCTCATAGAATGAAAGTTTAAATTTTGAATTGGGGAGAGAGAGTCGCAAAGAAAAATAATGTATGCATGTGAAGAGATTGAATGTTCTAAAATTTTTCAGATTGCAATAAATGCACCAAATTTTCATATATAAACACATACAATGTTTTATAAACTCCATATCTCCTACCCTTCGCTTCTTCACATACTTGCATTCTCTCTACTCTCAATACTTTGTTCTCATTGTTATTCAAACAATTCGATGCTCATGTAAATTTTTTTTTTTCTTTTGCTCCAATTGCATACTTATTTATTTATGTACAATACTTTTCAAGAATAAGATATAGAAGCCTGCTTTGGAAAAAAATATATAAGTTGTTGTCCTACCATGTATATTTGGATATCACACTTGACGATAAATTTTTTCACTATTAACTACGAAAAAAAATGGATTGCTTTTTTCGTAGATCTTCCTCTAGCAAAAAGGCTAGCAAAAGAAAAGCGAAAGCTGTCTAAAACAAGCAATTCATCGATGTAGAGGACTATGATATCCACCATGACTTTACTAGTGAGCAAATAGACGATGTATTTGATACTACTATAGCTCCTCCTCCTCCCGAGTTTGAGTGGGTAATGCTGCCTAACGAGGTTGAGGTCGGGGAGGATGAAGAAGCAATAGATATTACAAAAGACGATGTATAAGAGCTTCAACATGACAATCCAAGTAAATCCTCTAAACTTGTGAAGTCTGATATTTTTACTAAACACTTCACTAAAATTATAAATGAGAAGGGAAATTTGCAAGCATAATGCAACTACTATACTTCAAGCTACATATGGAAAAAGTGGGACGAATACAATACGTTAACAAAGCACTTGCAAAGGGAGCATCCCACGAGATCCAGTATTGACAAATCTTAACAACAAATTTCATGTGACGGCACTTTACAATCATCTGCATTATTCTAGTACGATGTCCAAAAGCAAAATTTAACTCTTACATAGCACATTACAAGTGTACACCTCTCCCTTAATGTAAGTAAGTGCAAGTCTTGACTATAGTATGAATATGAAGCAATGAATCCTAATTCATGTACTTCTGATACCAAAACTATATACAAAGCCAACTAATAATTATATCACAAAGGTAAGTGGGAGCTAATATCTATGTTTAATTCCTTGGATACATAGGTTTCGATACGTGCAAATATATAGACCAATAAATGGTACGAGAATGCTTACATGGGAGTAACCTATCACTAGATAGATGATAAGTGATAACTCAATAAAAGACTGTTGGCCTTCAAAGTTTTTAATAAACGACACATGGCATAAGCAATATATAAAATTATATATGTTATTCTAGATTAGTATCACTTGCCAACAAAAGGTTTTTCAATTGGTTTTGATAATACTAGCATACACACTGCATTAATAGAGGAGCTTAAAAACCTATGTCAACCCATTATAGGTAGAACATTTTTTTACATCAAATGTGCATGCCATATTTTGAATCTTTATTTTATAAGGGGAATGGAAAGTCTATAATATAAGGTGACTTCAATAAGATTAGCAATTAAAATCCTGATTAAAAGACTCATTCTACATAAAATGTAAAGGGATTAATGCATGCAAAATGGCAAAAAGTACAAAAAATTTAAAAATGGATGTCAAACATTGGTGAAATTTTATATATCATATGTTACAAAGCACGATGAATTACAAAGAATTTTTATGCAATTTTTGTTTACACAACATACCGAAAAATTGAAATTCACTCGAAGGATTGAGAAGTATGTAATAAGTTGTTGCAAGGACTAAAAGTTTTCAATAATGCTACCAACACTTTTTCCCAAGTTTATACGCTTAGCACATACTATTTTATAATGGAAGCCATCAATATAACTAAGGTTCTACTTGACGTATACGAGGACTTGTTACGCTCTGAAGCGATAGAATCATAACAGTCTCATTATATAAAGCAACCTAAAATAGAAGCTAACCTCACAGCCGCTATTATAAACCTGATTTATATAAGGTGTCTACAACTAATCCGTTTTGAAGTAAATAATCCATATGAAAACAATACAAATTTTTATGCAGAAGTCTTAAAACATATATTATAACTCTAATAATCTAAGAAATATTTACATAACTTAGTAGATTAAGCTAAGAAAAAATTTACATAGTTTACTTTCAAATGACCAAAAGATATAAGCAGAAGCTTTAAAAAGCCTAACAGTTCTCCAGATTAATATCCTCATTCCCTAGAATCCAACAATGACTAACCTTAGGGTAGTTGTAGACACTCCATTTTTACCTCTCTATAATTTAAAAAAAAATTTAGAATAGGGTTAAGGGGTTATAATTTAGGAAAAAAGTGAAAAAAAAATAAAAAATTAGAAAAACATTAAAAAAATAGAAAATTTAGAAAAACTCAAAAAACTAGAAAATTAAGAAAGAAATAAAAAATTTAGAAAAATTCAAAAACATATATAATAAAAATAAAAAAAAAGTTAGGGTTGATAAGGGTTAACTTTTTAATCCAATAAGAAAAAAGAGAGAGAATTTCATTTTAGCTTGTTTATTTATTTATTTATCTTTTTTGTTTGTTTTATTATTGTTATATATAGGGGG